>FR997816.1:4149985-4217628 GCA_905475355.2 Clostera curtula | reverse complement strand
TAGCGCGAAAGATCCGACACCCAGGCACTAGGTGAAACCCGGAGTGGGCGTCGGCGTCTTTCGCGGAACAACAAAATTATATAATATGAAATTGTGATGTCCAAGCCCGGTACAAGAAACAATCCAATGATAAAAAAAAACAATTAATAAAAAGGCAATCTAAATCCTTTTCCCGAACATCTCAAATATTAAATACCGGACGATCACAATTTCATTAGAACCAAAAGAATACAATCGACATATTAGCAAACGGGTAGTCGTCACATAATAACTAGCGAAGCACTGACCTTTGATTTTTAGCACATACATTTCACATACATTTTTAGTACATAGAAATATGATGCTAAGCTAGCAAATAATTATTGCAAAGGAAATATGTTACAACAGTTTTACACAACTAGCTAACTTTTACAAAACTACGCGAACTAGGAAATAGATAGGAAACAAATATAATTATTTCTATGAAAAACTATTAAGAAGTGACTATGACCATTATATCCTACCTTGTATAAAATTATATCGGTGGCCAATTTATTAAGAACACAAAGCAAAATCGTTATCTTTACACTCCTATGTAATTACGAAAAACTACCAGTTTTTAAAAAATGCATACAATGACATTAACACTTTTCAACGGTTGTATTAATCACGAAAATTAATAAATCACAATGCATATGTACGTATGGCCACCGACGTTGACTATTTGCGCGTGAACTACACAATGGCATATAAATATATCCAACAATATTCCATTGGTTTATCACGGCGGCAGAATAGATTCGTACTAATATTATGCTAGTGAGAAAAAATACCGCGGGTAGAACGTTGTTAAAAACTTATCGGAGCGACTAACTGGATGCAAATATTATTTTAATACACCCGCAATCACATTTCGTAACGTAGCTAAGCCACTATTATGAAATATATCTAGCCATAGCGAATTACCGTTGAGACAAATTAACGAACGAAATAAAATTATTCCCCTGTATTCGCTAAGTTTTGTCCTTTGTTCTTTATTCTCGAACCTTCTATGCACCTAGGCATTGTGGGCGTTACCAACCCGTTGTTCTAGAAGGTTTTCGCCTTTGGACGCGAAGATCACCATATATGGTTATGAACGATGCCAACACTAGTTAATGCGCGCGGATTCCGTTTGATAGTAATAATTCGTTGGTTTGTTTGTCTGTTGTAAAAAATATTTGATATGAAATTTTTATATTATATTTTATCTTGTTACAACGTAACAATACCCCCTCTCCCAGAGAAAGGATTTTACGTAGTAAAATCCGCTGCGGTAAGCGCCTAATAAGTCTAGAACCGCCCAGTAACTGTCTTACATTCATTCATCCACTACCAAATACCTAACACGCGACCTAGCATACGATCTGTCACAGTTGTCTGAGGAAACTTCGCAATCAACAGACTACCACACAACTAGAGTACAAATCTATTATAAGATTGGACTCAAGAACAGTACTGCCTGACAATGAGCTACTAAAAGGGAGAATATTGCTACATGAGACATTCTAACGAATTGGCCCTAAGATATACGCTGGTCTTTGATGAATTTGTTGCAATCACGACCCGTTGCAACGAGAAAAATAAAATCAGTGTAGCGATAACAATACGCATGAGACCCATGCCAGGGTCAAACCCTATAAATGCGCAAAACGCCAACAAAACAAAAAAATAACGAATTAGGCCTATACAAGGCACCTAACCCGCCACAAAGCGCAAACGCAAAAAACAATCTCCCAACTAAAACGACAATATCCGTGTAGGCTTACTTTAATTCATCAAATACAACACAATCAAGGCCGAAGCGCGAAACTTTACATAAAAAATTAATACAATAATTCAACACTACGTATAAAACAAAAATCGAAAACGAACATGTCGAATAAATTAACAATTTATTAAACAAATATACTAAGCCACATTGCGAGTATGCCCGTCTTTAGCGAATCCGTTCCGGTCACGACCCGCCGAAACGAAAAGAAACAGCAGGCGAGTAGACCTATACCAAGAAACTGTCATACTCCGCTAAAAATTTGCAAAACGCAAATAAACAAAACGTGTGCAGACCTATACAGAAGTCATACAACACTAACAACTCCCAATCAAACAACAAAATTCGTGTAGGCTTATTTAATTCGCTAGAGACAAACGTAGTCACTAATGGAACTTAATAATGTTGAACTAGGTAAAATAAAACGTTAATATAATAATTATTAAAAGTAAAAATTTGGGTCGAACCCACGAAACAGAACTATAGTTAAAAGGTGTATAAACCACGTAAATATAAAACAAACTACAAAAAGAAGAGAATTTATGAACGGTAATTTATAACGTTGATTAACAACCAAAAAAAAAAATTAAACTAAAACAGACGAAACAGAACCGTGCGCATATGACAATGTACCACGAAAGAAAGAAATACTAATGTGAAAGAAACGTTAAACGCGACCACAAGATATAATAATAAAATATTTGAAAATCGTGATAATAGCATGTCATAAAATTTCAAAATAAACAATTTGTATCACAGAACTAACAAAGTTACTGTTAATTAATTAATTAAATTTTAATTTTTCAAAATTTATATTTCCCTAATGTCCAAAAATATATTATAATGATCATTGACGAGGACTTCTACATTAAAGTCTACAGTTTTCCTGCGTAAGTTATAATGTCGCGAGCTTTTGACATGGCTGTTATACAGAGATAGCTGGACTTTATCGAATATTTTCGCCAAACAGCCTAGGTTTTCCGCGTATTCATCGCGTGGCGAGAACACCAGATCACTTGGGTCTACATCTGTAGAATAATGCGACCCGCATGATACGGTTTCCCTACCGTACACTAGAAACGCCGGAGTAAATTTGGTTACCTCGTTAACGGCACTATTCATAGCAAACTGTACTTTCGGTAAATGTATATCCCAAGTTCTGTGGTCGTCTTCTACAAAAGTTGATATGCATGTGATTAATGTTCTGTTATAACGTTCCACCGTGTTTACCTGGGGCGTATACTTAGGCCTGAATTGTACTTTCGGAATTTTATAATACTCGTATAGTTTAGCTAATTCGCAATTGGTAAATTGCACTCCATTGTCCTGCAAAACCACCTGTGGAATACCATGCACTAGAAAAACGCCTTCCTCTTTAGGGGGAATAACAAACAATATTTCGAAAAACAACAACAAACCACTAATATGAAAGCGTTCTGCTTACGAGAGGCTGGTAGAGGCCCTATTAAGGTCAATGGAAATCATTTGGAACGGCCTGCTACACTCCTTGTGCCTTCCCAATGGACCTAGAGCAGTATGGGTAGGAGATTTATATGCTGTACATGTGTCACAAGCTGTCACAAATTTAGCGGTAGCGGCGTACATACCCGGCCAATAATAGCGTAACTTAAGTCTTTGGTAAGTTTTGAAAATTCCCATATGTCCCGCAGTGGGGTCAGAATGGTTGTTTTTAAGTATTGCTTCCCGATGTTCTTTAGGAACAACTTCTTTCCATTCAAATTCGGATGTAAGTGGGTTGTTACTTTTCGAGAACCGATACAATTTCCCATTCGTCACCGCGTAATTCAGAAAACTAGTAGGCGAACTTCTGCAACCGTTAAAGACGTTAAGATACCAGTCGTCTTTGGTAATGTAACTGCGACCGCTTGTGGAACTTATTTCTGCCACTGGTACTGCTCTAGACAATGCATCTGGAATAATATTATCTTTACCCTTACGATGTTTGATAATAAAATTAAAGGCAGAAAGCCTCAGACCCCAGCGGGCGAGACGACCCGTAGGGTTGGACAAGGTTAAAAACCATTTTAATGCTGAATGATCAGTAAAACTGTAAAACATTTGCCATTCTCTAAATAACAGCGCCAGTGTTCGAGAGCGTCTAGCACGGCCAGAGTCTCTCTCTCTGTAACGCTATAATTGCGTTCAGGACCCGTTAAAGAGCGGCTCCTGAATGCTATAGGGCGGTCAACGCCTTCTATATTTTGGGTGAGCATAGCGCCCAACCCGAAATTGCTGGTGTCTGTGTGAACTTCGAAAGGAAGATCGTAATTAGGGCAATATAGAACCGGAGCCGTAACCAAACATGACTTAAGAGTCGAGAAGGCCGCTTCCGCTTCTGCTGACCATTTGAAGGGTGGAGCGCACTTCTTAGTTGATGTAAGAGAGTTTAAAGGGCCCGCAATGGTACTAAAATATGGTATAAACCGTCTGTACCAAGACGCGGTTCCTAGGAACCTCTTCACATCCTTTTTCGTGAATGGTGTTGGAAAATTGAGAATGGCCTCCACCTTCAGCGGATCTGTGCGGAGACCCTCGGCGTCAACCACATAGCCCAAATACTTTAACTATCTCTAAAAAGTTGACATTTTTCGAAGTTAACCGATAAATTTGCTTTTTTAAGTTTTCCAAAACCCGCAGCAGAATTGACACGTGATCCTGGAACGATTCGCTTATTATTATTACGTCATCAAGATAACAGAAGACTTTGTGCTCGAAATCCGGTCCAAACAAGGTATCCACTAATCTTTGTTGTGTAGCTGGCGCATTGGTTAAACCAAATGGCATTACATTGAAAACGAAAGTTCCACGACCTGGAACGTAAAAACTAGTCTTCTCTCTGTCCTTTCCCTCCAAAGGAATTTGCCAAAAAGATTTTGACAGGTCAATCGATGACAGAAAACGAGCGTCCCTAAGGTTGTCTAAGATCTCCGATATAAACGGTAGGCTATAAGCATCTTTTTTGGTAACCGAGTTAAGTTTCCTACTGTCTAGACATACCCGAGGCTTACCCTCCTTTTTATCTACCACTATGACAGGGGAAGACCACGGACTCTCGCCTGGCGAAATTACGCCGAGTTTCAACATCTCGTCTACCTGTTCGGATACGATTTTTTGTTTTTCTGGCGACAACCTATACGAGCTCTGCCTGATAGGAAGTCCATCTCCTGTATCGATTCTATGAGAGATTAGCGATGTCCTACCTAACCCTATGCGTTCGAAGGATATGTTTTTAAACTGTTCTATTACGTTATTCGCTATTATTTTCTCTGAAAGCTCTAACTTGTCATACGACTGAAGGCCGAGTGAGGTAGGACCAGAAGTTGTAATGTTATAAACCTCCGGGTCCGTGTTACTGATAAAATCTAAGTTAGGTAAATATTTAGGACAGATATTAAATTGTTTCCAAAAATCAATGCCAAGAATTAGATACGAATCTATTTCAGGCATAACGTGAACATTTAAAATTTTTACTATGTTTTCGAAAACTATAGGTAACAAAATATTTCCAATAGAATGGTATGACTGACCGCCTGCAGTCGTTACTGTTAATATATCTGCAGTGTTCAACGTGAATCCTGCTTTTAAAAATTGTAAATGGGAATTATTCCCCAAGATGGTAATGGCTGAACCCGAATCTAACAACCCTAAATATCTTATCCTAGGATAATTTGCAATTGAAATTGTAACATAAGGACGAGGGTCGTTAAGAGGTAATCTGTTGAAAATAGAAGAGATTTTAAAAGAGCGAAAGAAATTTTTTATAGTTGACAGCCAGTTGGCCCAGTCTTTTTGATTGAATTTAGACTGGCTGCAACTTCTCTCAGTTAGTTTTTTGGACTTTTATTATTATTTATGCCACTATCTTTATGATTTGTCTGAAGAACCTTATTATGTGATTTATATTCCTCCTTACATTTGGGGCAATCTGTGATTTTGTAACCGCGTTCGCCGCATCTATAGCATTGAAACGGGCTCACAAACGGTTTTCTCCTAGGGTTGCATCTAGGGCAAGTCAAAGTAGTGGTCCTGGAGGCCACATAGGTAACAATATTTTTTGTTTGAATTTATGGTTGCTACTCTGTTTAAATTATATTTATTTTTGTTTAATTTGACTGAAAGATAATTAAATTCTGGTGCTAGTGAGCAACCAGGTTTACAAGAAGGTTCTTTAAAGTTTGAATAACGAGCGTTAAATTTTTCGTAGTTTCTGCAAACTTCTCTTAATTCGGAAACGCTTAAAATATTTGGATTTGTAGCTAAGAGTCCCGCGTAACACGGTCTAATGTTGTGAAGAATTATTTCAAATTTTTCAGCTTCTGGCACCGGTTCGGAAAGTCGCGAAAACATACCGTGCATGATTGCTATATATATGGTTATGCTTTCTTCTTCACCCTGGCTTCGCGAGCTGATTTCGTTCATCATTTTGTAGTCGAAGTCAAAAGTGTCGAAATCCGTTCTCAGCAGTGACAGCAGTTCGTGCCACGAACCTAAAGCCGGGTCCAGACGAGTGTAACGTGTAATGTAAGATTACGTGTAATTTAGCATCAACAGTGTGGACGGCACACGAACTCAAAGCGAATTGTGAACGCGAAAATATTTCAAAAGTTGTTTCCACTCAGTTGCTACGAACATGCCGAATAGGAAGGTCGTGATAGCTGGTGCGGCTTTTATTTTCATGTATTTACTAACTGAAGACCGCAAAAGTCGGAAGCGTCGATGGTGGAAAACTAATTTGTATAAAAGAAGATCTTCTTTACTTGTGGAACTAAAATCTCAACATATAAGTGGTCAATATAAAAACTTTACCCGGATGTCGCCTACTGACTTCGAATATTTGTTAACAATCATTGCGCCTAAAATATCAAGACAAGACACTATAATGAGATCTGCAATTTCGCCGCAAGATAGACTGGCTCTAACACTAAGATTTTTGGCAACAGGAGATTCATTTACAAGCCTTCAATACACCTTCAGAATTTCAAAACAGTCAATGTCTTGCATTGTACCAGAAGTTTGTGAAGCGATTATAAAAGCATTGAAAGAAAACATTAAGGTGAGTTTTACATATTTTTATTTATTTATTAAAATAACTAATTAAGCTATTGTATTAATTAGGGTAAGCAAAATTAAAATTAATCCAAAATTAAAATTAGAAAGTTAAATCAAATTGTATCTTCAAATCATGTAGTACAAAATTTATTCTTTTCAAATCAGGTCATTCACAAAATCTACATCTTCATATGAAGTTTGAGATAATTCTGAGGGAACAGGTGAAGCATATGGAGCAGTAGGGCAACTTGTCTGATTCTGACCTGTTGAATACCCTGAAGTAAGTTCTGAGCGATTAGACAAAGAAGGTGGTTCATTGCAGTATCTTGATGAAGGAACCGAGCCTGTTGTCACTGTAATTGAATGCCGATGGATAATAATGTTGAGAAAAGTTAGTGCATCCTTCATCGGCTTTGAATATTACGTCCATTATTGCTCGCTGCACGGCATTTTTAGTACTTCTGTTATATTGTTGCATCTTGCTGCATATAAAATTTGAAAAGAAAAGGGTTTCACTGTCAAAATTGTTTGGATTATTGTTTCGGGGTTCAGGAGTAGGACTAGAAGCAGCACTCTTAAGCAGGCCAAGAGCCTCCGAAAGCAAACCCATTTTTTTATTTTCGTCTGATTTCTTTTTTTTGGGGGCCTGACCAGTTGGTGATATAAATTCTGAACTGTTATCATTTTCTACACTTGTAGATGCACTCTGTTCCGGTTCAATTCATTGTTTCAGCTGCCAAAAACCGAGTCAGAATGGATACAGATCTCAAACAGATTTGATGAATTGTGGAATTTTCCCCATTGTGCCGGAGCCATGGACGGTAAACATGTCATTCTCGAGGCTCCGGTACATAGTGGCACAGAATATCGTAACTACAAATCGAATTTCAGTATAGTGATGTTTGCTTTAGTAGACGCGGAATATAATTATAAATTTCTGGATGTCGGATGTCAAGGCCGCATTTCAGATGGTGGATTTTTTAAGGAAACTGAATTATATAAAAAACTAGAAAATAATTCGTTAAGATTGCCTGCACCTGAAGCACTGCAAGGTAGAAACAAAGTAGTACCATATGTTTTTGTAGGAGACTCTGCCTTCCCTTTACAAAACAATATAATGAAACCCTATCCAGGAGAATACCCCAAGGGATCGCCGCGAAGAATTTTTAATTACCGGTTAAGCAGAGCTCGCAGGATTGTAGAAAATGTATTTGGTATCACAGGATCTGTGTTCAGAGTTCTACGAAAACCTATGCTCCTTCAGCCCAAAACCGTGGAGACTATAGTCATGGCTATTGCACACTTGCATAATTTTTTGAGAAACACGGATTCATCTAAAAACTTGTATGCACCCCCTGGCTCACTTGACAGCGACCAAAACGGAAGATTATGTGAAGGTAGTTGGCGGAGAGATTGTGAAATGTCATCTTTACTTCCATTGAATAATGTACCTAGAAAAGCTGCCTCAACGGCAAAACAAATTAGGGATGAGTTTAATGACTATTTTATGAACGAGGGTACAGTTTCTTGGCAGAATACATATTGTTAAGTTTTTTTTATCAAGTCGAAGGAAACTAGTTCAATGCAGTTACCTCGTTGTGTGTTTCCTTGGATTATTTCGATCTCCTAAAAATGCCAGCGCCTCGTAAGCAAACCATGTACTTTTGTACGTTTCATCCCCACCTGTAAAATAAATTACAAATTCAAATTCAAAATGTTTTATTCAATAAATTTGTTACAACAAGTGGGTAATTGTGTTTGGGGACTCCTTTTAAGCAATATTTGCCTGTGTTAGGAGGCCCCGCTCTTCCATAGCAAAGTAATTATGATAGTAACAAATATTTAACTAATAATACGTAATTACTTGTACAATAAATAAACAATACAATAGAATATAGTACATATATGTATAGTAAAATATAGTAGAATATAGTAATATAGTGGGTATACAATAGAAGTAATAATTGTACTAATAGCAAGTAAGTGATAATACCTAAGTAAAAACTAAATTAATAAATAAAAGTGTGTAATATGTAAAGCAACAGAAATTTATAATAAAACATACCTTTTCCGGAACTATGGCTCTTCTTTACTTTTCCTTTTTCTCTTCGATGTGAAGCAAGCAAACTAATCATCTTGGTTTTGCATTCTTCTACATCTCTTTCCAATAAATGAGCAATATCACTCCAAGCATCGTGTTTCAGATTTTTTTTATAGTATTGCGGGTTTTTTGGATCCCAAATAACAGGTTTTTCTTGATACAAACTAATAAGTTCAAGCGATTGTTCGTCACTCCACATCATGAACGTACATACGACACAACCGTCACGAACGCCGTCCACACGAGCACTGCGAGCGTCTTTGTGTTCGCGCGAAAAACCGACAGCCGATGGATCAACCCCGAGCGCCGCGCGAGCGTTACATGTAATGCTCGTAGTGCCGTCCACACGTAGAATTCGTGTTACATTACACGGTGGATTACATTACACGTTACACTCGTCTGGACCCGGCTTAAGCTATCCTTTACGCTTCTGAGCCAATGTAAGACTTCAATGACATTAACACTTTTCAACGGCTGTATTAATAACGAAAATTAATAAATCACAATGCATACGTATGGCCACCGACGTTGACTATTTGCGCGTGAACTACACAATGGCATATAAATATATCCAACACATGGACGTATAAAAAAAGTCGGACAGTCTCGCTAACTAAAAACTGTGACATCATAGTCGGCCAGATCAGCTATATGTACAGGCCAGCACGCACACTTTCACACATTAGTCGGCCATTACGCGCGTGAACATCGATGCTTAAAGACGCAATATGCGGCGAAAAAATAAAAACTATAAATCATGTCTTGCGTGGTAAAATGGTGTAAAAACCGTAGTGACCGAAAGACAAACAATCCAGGAATCACGTTTCATACGTAAATGAATAATTTTAATCACTTATTTCCAGATTTTAAACATTAAAATCAATTTGTATTTGCTAGAACAAATCAATTAATTTTAAGTTCAGCGTTGCCAATATTCACGTGTGCAAATTAACCGAAATGTGGGCAATTTTTCGTTTATTATGAAAATCAATATATTATTATGGTTAATTATTTAATAGTTACTACTGGGTATTTTATTTTATATTCCTTTTGCTAGATTTTCTAAGGAAAATTAAGTATGGAGAAATGATTGAATTAAAATTACTTAGTAGAAATTGTAATGGTGAAAACGATTGGATTCCAAACAAATACAGTGTCATTTGCAGTATACATTTTGATGCGGATGACTTATAAACAACTATAGGAGGACTCCGGTGTGTTGTTGCTTATGCAGTACCTTAAAAGGTAAATTAGCAATCTATCGAGACATAGATAATACAAAAAAAAATGAAACTATGCCGCTTATTTTTACATTGTAGCTATTGTGTCGGTATATAATAATAATAAATATCCTTGGACATTTCACACAACGGCATCTTGTCCCAAGCTAAGCAACTTAATGCTTGTTTTATGGTAACGAGATGAATGATAAACTACCTACTTAAATATTTTTTTTTTTGTAAATACATACATATTATAGATAGAAAAACACCCAGACCCGGGACAAATACTTGTAGGTCGTACAAATATTTCGTTGTGTTGAAAACGATTCTAAATTAAAAGAAATGCTTTCATTACCAAAATTCTTTTTGGTAATGAAAGCATTTCTTTACCAAAAACATCTCAACACATCTCGAATTTAGAGGAAATTTCAAAAACCTCTCAAAGTAAAAGACATTATTATAAAAAAAATACTCGGCATTTAGGATGTTAAAGTTAAACATAACAATTTCGAACAATTTTTTTATATATTTTAACCATGTTTTTATTGCAAAATTTTGTGTATCTTGGCAACCCCAAAATTAACTCACACATACAGAGCTGCCGCCATTTTGGCGTCTCACTTTTGTCTTAGCCAGAGTTCCGTCCGCCTTTTTTTATACGTCCATGATCCAACAATATTCCATTGGTTTATCACGGCGGCAGAATAGATTCGTACTAATATTATGCTAGTGAGAAAAAATACCGCGGGTAGAACGTTGTTAAAAACTTATCGGAGCGACTAACTGGATGCAAATATTATTTTAATACACCCGCAATCACATTTCGTAACGTAGCTAAGCCACTATTATGAAAATATATCTAGCCATAGCGAATTACCGTTGAGACAAATTAACACAGGCAAGAAAACAGACAATAGCAACCAGCAAAATTGAATCAGACTTACCAAGGGGGATGATCAGTAGTATGACTAGTAGTTTTTTCAGAAATGGGGCTCCTATACTACCGCTCCCGCTATTTATTAACTGCCCTTGTTTTTTTTTTTTTGAAGTGGCATGTGGAGGTTTTCCCTTGTTGGTGGGAGGACACGCCCCACACTATTGTCTGGTTCATCGTACGATTTTGTAGGAAGGAGAAGACGATATGCTAATGAACCAAATAAAATTATTCCCCTGTATTCGCTAAGTTTTGTCCTTTGTTCTTTATTCTCGAACCATCTATGCACCTAGGCATTGTGGGCGTTACCAACCCGTTGTTCTAGAAGGTTTTCGCCTTTGGACGCGAAGATCACCATATATGGTTATGAACGATGCCAACACTAGTTAATGCGCGCGGATTCCGTTTGATAGTAATAATTCGTTGGTTTGTTTGTCTGTTGTAAAAAATATTTGATATGAAATTTTTATATTATATTTTATCTTGTTACAACGTAACACAGTTTATACAATTAGTCTCATTTAGGTTACCATAGATAACATAGCTGTGATGTGATATCCTTCTTATTTAATGGGCTATGTATAAAGACACGGTATTAAGAAAAAATGAACTTCAGTAAATATAAAATTAAAAGTGTCCACCTATTTCTGGTTCCTTTAAGGTAACTTCCTCTGGCCTCTCAGTTTCAATTTGAGAAGTTTCTGAAATTTCTTGCTGAAATAAAAAAAAAATTACTTACTACATTCAATATTTATTTCACAATTGAAATGTAAAAAGTATAGCTAACATGTGAAAACCCAGCTTCTTTTATCCCCATACCAGTAGTTGCCTGCACTCCCAATTATCTGCATGACCCTTTGTTCTAGGTCAGTTAATAATAAATGGAGCGCTGGTCCGCCACCAGTGCCACTAGCAGCTCTGTTAATTTTAGCGCACTTTTTCTTGCAATTATTCTTATAATCACCCCACACTTTAATCATTGTTAAATGCTGTAAGTGGCTAGTTCTCATATTTAAATAAATCTTGAAAAATAACTACTCAATTGATAAAAACAATGATACACTTTTGCTCTTCACAAGAAATAAAGTAAATATAAACAAACTTAGCCTTGGCCGATATGAAGTGGATTCCTTCAGAATCCGATTTTTATGTTTTGATATCCAAGACACAATTTATTCCTTCGATTTTAATGTCATATCATGTTCCTAAATATCTCTTTTCATATGTACTTAACTTTACATGCACTAGTAAATTTTTAAATAAATAAAACGTAAATTCAGATGTTTAAAATACAATTACAACTTGGTTAAGTTTCCGAACGAATCATTCATTCCATAAGTTACTAATTTCATTCTACAAGGACCGTCCGCCGTCGGCGTATCTACGTTAACGTTACGAATTCGTTAAATTTTCGTGCTTGGGCTACAGTTCTAACTATAATCAGGCTCCAGTACTAATTAAACATTTATGTTCAAAGATTAATTTTGTCACAAAGAAATAAAAATGGCGATCAGTCACAGTCCGCAGAAACGGTGCGCAGCCTTCCAACCGACTCGCACGAGCGCGCGTGTCAAGATGGCCGCCCCGCCACCGCCGCATGACGTTCCGCCAGGATGGCGTTCGGATTTACGCTCCTTTTCTCCATGTTCATTTATGTATGTTAATATTTAGTTGTATAATGTTGTGTTTTTTATGGTGTTATCTTTTTAAATTGTTAACCAATGTACCATTGGTTATGCTTGTTTACGTAATGGATTGTGTGTGTGAGTTGTGAACTTGTAGCAGCAGCATGAGAGATAGAAATGAGTCCGAAGAATGGAAGGGTTTGTCTGGATATATCTGAGGACAGACATGAATGCAGGATGGCCGAATGTAGGAATGCATGATTGAATGATTGTTTAATCTGTGGCTGTTTAAGAAGGAAGTAGTGAGATGACGTATGTGTGAGGGAAAGGTTCAATGTCATGTATCAGCTTAATTATTTTTGCTCAAATAAAGTGAAGATTGCTATAATTAAATATATATATAATTATATATATATAATATATAATAATAATAATAATAATAATAATACTTTATTTCAGATAAGCATCCATAAATGGTTAGTTGGGATTAATAAATAACAAATTGTACTTATATACTATGTTAATGATGTTAGCACTTATTAAGAAAAACTAATTAGAAAGGAAAACTGAAAACAAGGAGTTACAGTTTACCTTCTCATTCCTATAGCTACCTCTATCCAGTGTCTTTGGATGGGGCAGTCTGGTCTTTCAGCAATCATTTTCAGGATGCCGTTCCGAGTGTTACGTAAGCGCTGCAGTAAGGAAGCAGCTTTTTTACGCCTGATGGCGTAGAAGTCATCAGTGTGGGCGTCAGCAAACATTTTCGAAGCACTGCAGCGCCACGGCAGTCGCAACAGCATCCTGAAAGCATTGTTGTACTGTACACGTAGGACATTATAGGCTCGGCTCGTGTACCACACCCATAGGCCGCTGGAGTAAAATGACTGACAGAACGCCTTAAACAAGGTCACTTTGACGTCTGCCGTACAGCGGGCGAACCTACGGGCGAGCATATTGCTCCTCACCGACAACGCCCTGCGCTCACGCTCAATGTCCACATCATCTCGTAGGTCACTGGTGACAACATGACCCAGATACCTAAAACTATCTACTAGATTGAGTACTGCGCCATTGAGATAGACCGGAGGTACATGACGTGGTTGTTGATTGGGTGCTTTAAATACTAAGATTTGGCTCTTTTTGGAGTTGTATCTGAGGCCATGCACCTCCGCATACCTCTCACAGAGCAACAGTAACTCTCGTAACCCACCTATCGAGGGACTCAGCAACACCATATCATCCGCGTAGCTGATGTTATTGACGCAGATGTTATCAATGTGACATCCGACATGAGTGTTGCTCAATCCCTCGATAAGCTGGTTGATATACAGGTTGAATAACAGGGGCGAGCTTATGCCACCCTGTCTTACACCACATTCCATCTTGTACTCATCCGATAGAGTACCGGCCCACCTCACATGATTGGTTTGGTGGGCATACCAATATCTGAGGAGTGCCGTGTACTGCGCCGGCACACCCGCGTTACCCAACTTGTCCCACAGCACATCATAAGCCACAAGGTCGAAAGCTTTCGACAAGTCGAGGAAACACGCATATACCGGCGTTCTCCGCGCGGTATAGTACTTGACGGTGTGCTTGAGAGCAAGAATAGCACTCTCCGTGGACAGACCCGATCTGAACCCAAACTGTGCGTCATGCACTTGAACGTGCTCAGACAGGCGGTCATTAAACAGGCAATCAAGCACCTTCGCCATGGTAGTCGCGAGTGAGATGGGCCGATAGTTATTTCTGTCAGATGTGTCACCTGTTCTATTTTTGACTATAGGAACTACTATCGTTCGCATAAGCGGTTCCGGCAAGTAAGAGTGACCCAGGCATAGTGTAATAAAAAGTGATAACACTCTAGGCAGATGAATCCCCGCATGTTTGAAGTGCTCGATGCTGAGACCATCATGACCTGTTGACCTACCGCGTTGCATCTTCGTGATAATGGAAGCTATTATCTTACCTGGTATCTTTGTATGTCTGTCTTTCAGAATGGTCTCAGCATCAACCCTGTTATTGGACACAGAGCTTAAAGGAGAGCATAGAGTAAAATGGTCTTTAAAAGCATCCGCTATTAGTTTATGCTCAACAATTCCACCAACACTCACCGGGAGGCTCGGCTTAATATTCATTTTGTTTGTATTTTTCCAAAATTGCTTAAATTTTTTTTCGGCGTGGTTGGATGCGAGTATATCCATTTTAAGCTGCTCTTGTTGGTTTTGACACCACTTCAGCTTAGCCTTAAAATGTCTTCTCGCCTCCGCCATGTCACAGAATATTCTACCGTTGGCTGGCCGACCAGCCATTACCCATGATTGGAATTTAAGCCGAGCCTCGCGGTGAGCGGGTGCAACATGCTTATTCCACCCAGTAATATAGCCACCCTTCCTTCGACACTTTGACTTGGATGTCTGTATGGCCGCTTGTGATAAGATATCTATAATATTAGAATACATTTCATCGAGTACTGAACGATGTTCTATTCGATTACAAAAACTATCACAACAATCAATAAGCCTCTGAGGAATGTCTATCATTTTCAAACGAGAGTGACAGAGGTCGTGGTAATCGCTAACCTGTTGTGCAGTCCTCCGCTCGCCCCATAAAACACGATTCTCAATCTTTATCTTAAATGTATCATTCACAATCTTAGGATTAATTTTATGAATATTACATGTAACCTCAATTGGAAAATGGTCGGACCAGTACAAATCATACAGTACTGTCACACCGATTACGGATTGCCGGGCAGACTCAGTGATAATGCAGTGATCCAACCACCTGCTACACCCATGAGATTCGCTTACAAAAGTATAAGTATTACTGTCACACATATTTACATCAATACATAACCAACTTTGCTCAGAACAGAAATGTAACATTTCATTGTAAAACAACTCATTCGGATGTGCATTGAAATCACCTAAAATATAAAAAGCTTCAACTCCTTTACTTTCCTCTATTTCCATTATCGAACGAACAGCGCTAAGACAGGCCGTAAACTCCGGCAGATTATCATTAGAATTTGTGGGCATGTAGACACTAAACACAACAATAGATCTATTACTTACAGTTATGTTGATCGCACACACACGCACGTTGTTACACTCGATCGGTACCACCGCGTCGAAAACATCCCTACGCCACAGTAACGCGACGCCGCCATATGGCCTGCCACATACCAGGCCCGCCGACGAGTCCACTGCTGACGTCCCGGTGCAGCCAAACCTGTCGTCAATAGTATCAAGTAGAGACAAATCGTGTGGCAACAGCCATGTCTCTTGAAGGGCTATCACATCGGCTGACTGGCATAACATCCTGATCCCCTCCATTGATCTTTTGAGCGATTTGCAATTAAAACTTATTATTTTACTAAGACTCTCCATTTTTAGTAATAAGGTGCTCTGATTTTTCAACATTATTTTGCCTCATATGAAAATGCACAAAACGTCTGAATGATATACCAGATGGCCACAGCTTATCGTCCAAAAACGTTTCAATTCTGTGCTTAGTCACAAACAGCTTGTAGGCGTTATAATCCTTTTCCCGTTTCATTTTAATTTTGACAAGTGTAACTCGCTCTTGAGTCTTCTCATACACGTAACGAATAATATCTTGCTCAGACACCGCCTTATGGACGTTCGAGATAAATAATGGGACTTTTGTGGCAGCCGCTCTAAACTGTACAGATTTATCATCAATCAAAGCGCTTCCTCGTTGACTAACAAGCCGCTGTTTACGTCTCCGCCTATGCACCAACGTCCATTCTGCTTCATTAATATTATTAGATGCCTTCAATTCGCCTTGATTTCGAAACACTTCGGAATATGAACGAGGCTTATCTTTAATGACATTTATTTGTTTACCATAGTCAGCTGATTTACTTTGTAGCTCTGGAGGTTGTAATAGATCAGCGGTGCATGAGGACTTATTATTCTCAGTTGGTATTGCGCACTCGCTTATTCTCGTGTTAAAACATGCCTTCATCTCGCTCGCTGCACCCGATGACGACGTTGACGACTGATGTAACGGTTCCTGCGTGAGTGAGCGAGATGGAGTGTTCGCTGTAAAATTGGGCTCGCCAACAGCTGATTCATCACTACTCAGTGTGGGTACCGCGATCGGTCCACTATCGAAAGATTCAAGTCTACCTCCTCCTCTTTTATTTTTATTAACATTTTTCTCTTGGTTTAAAAAAGACCTATTTTTATAAAATTGGTTAATTTGCTCATTTAATTCAGCTTTAGTGGCGTAGTGATGTTGAAAATCTTGAACGCTTTTCTCAAGCAAAACGATCTTTTTTAGCAGGGGGGTTACATCGACGTGATCGAATGTAACAGGCGGTAACTTTTCCAACTTTCTGGCCACAAACATCGGAATTTCCTCACAGTTTGTCTCTTTAAGTACACAAATTATATCGTCTATGTCTCTTCGTGTTTTTCCATCTCGCTTTCGTGTAGTAGGTCGCTTACGTAAGGATTCAAATAGTAACGACTTTGCTAATTTAATATCCTCTGCACTGAAAGCACTTTCACATATTTGCAGCAGACTTTGTTCGTCCATAACATCCAATTTATTCTGTATAAAGGCTAACACCTCACATATCACTATATTACAACTTGCACACTTTAACGTACTAGATACGTTATTCATTTTTTTAGAGCAGGCACCGTGCGTCCACTCTCGTCCGCTGACGAACAACGACGTCTATATATAATATATATAATTAAATAATACATTGCTATAATTAAAAATATGATTGTTGCTTAAGGAGTTTTTATTTAACAGAATCTACCACCATAGGGTTTAATGTAAATTTGAGGCAATTTAATTAACTTGTTGTTAGTATTATTGCCATTTGCCGACGGTATTGAATTTTGGCTACGGGGATTTATTTCGGAATCAATCATGGATATGTAACTGATGCACTTTCTTTCGTATACTTCGACATCTTCGTCATCAAAGCGATTTAGGAACATTATCGATTGGTTTAATTGTTCGTATTCTTTAAACAATTCTTTAATGTGTACCGTTTGTGCAGTTATTCAACGGAAGCAACATGTATCTCTGACAAAGTGTCGAACTTTTTTGCGATCCTAGTTATTTTTGATTTTATATCATTTTATATCTTCTTTTACTAATTAGCTCAATAGCACTCATATAGTTTATGATATTTTAAAACTAAATTTTAGTCTTAAACTAATAAAAACTCGCAGACGCACTGTGAAGTAGGACGGTCTGACTCACAGTGCGTCTGCGAGTAGGTAGAAGGTTTAGCCAGCATCAGGGGAAAACTATACATCGGAAGGGTGTAACAGGACCATTGGTGGATTTTCATCTCCGTTCTGTACAAAGCCACCAACATATCTGCAAGATCGTCTCCGCCCATATGCGCGTTGTAGTGCCATATTATATTGGGACAGGGGACAGCAGCTCTCTGTTTTACATCATTATTGTACCGTTGTAAAACTCCAACAGAAGTTTCAGAAACACAACTGCTTGCTACAGTAACCACTTTGTTGCCATGCCATTTGACAATACACACTTTGTTCTTATTGCATACTACTTTTGAATGAGATCCGCGACCATCTTGTTAGGGCTTTATCATATATAAGCTTTTGTTCTGCACCTCGTAATCTATTTGACCTTATCTAAGCCTAAGGGGAATATCGAATATTATATCGAAGAATATGAATAAGCTCTAGGCTAGAAAACCGTTATCGTGGTACACAATTGAACATGCTGGATCGGAAATAGTCTTACATAATTATCTATAAGACGACTTTTGCTCTAAAGCCCAAACTAATCTCTTCTGGTGAAAATTGGTGGTACCTGAAAGTGTCTACATGAATGTAGCCTGAAACGCCAGCTCTAACAAATATTTTGTCCCCCATTTGCGAGGCTTGTTCTTTATGTTTTAGATTTACGGCTTATATTCACGGTTCCCATTATCAAATTTATTGCAATACAATCGTTGATGTCTTTTTGTAAAAAAATAAGAGAGCGACCGGTTGTTTGAGTATAAATTACTTTGCTCTAGAAAGAAATAATGAAAATACAATGGTGGTGTTTCGATGGTATCTGAAGGTTTATCGTGTATTCGGCATTATGTTCCAATTCTTATTATTCCAATAGAATTTCAGTGGCTTTCTTTGTAGGCGCCTAGCAGCTAGCCTTGGCTGTTTTGAGCGTGTATTTACTGAATCTGTGCTTTCTAGAGAAACAGTTACAGTCTCTAGACGCTTGGGTGTTTCTTGTATTATAACATCCCTACTTGTGGTGACTTTGGTCTTTACTGGGTCATATATTCGGTAACCTTTGACATTACCAAGTATATGTTTTCTTGATTTCCTGTGCCACTTAGCTCTTTTTTCTTTTGGTGTGTGCACCATCACTGGACTCCCATATACACGTAAATGTTGTAAATCTTTTTTCCTACCAAACCACATCTTCTTCAGTCTTTTCAATAGAAGCAGAGTAGCGACAATAGACAAAGTTTCACCTCAATGTCTCATAGATGGCGCTACTTGTATTAATTAACATTATATTTGATAATAATCTAACAACTATACCTAGATATGTAATGGTTGTGGTATTTTGAATCCTAAGGGCACCTGCATTGATTGGCAGAGTTTCTGCAATAATGAGCGTAAAAAGAAAGATTATTTGGAATCGCTGACTGAATCGCTGGCATGGAAAATCAAAAGTAGTGTGTCTTGCTGGCATTTAATGTTAGTAGCGTTGCTGACGCCATTTATTAACAACATTAAATCCCTGTTGCGCGTTTCTAAAAGCATCTTGTTGATGTTCGGCTGAAAAAAGAAGAACTGTGTCGTCAGCGTAGGATATAGTTGTTTCGTGATCCAGTCTTAAATTGCAGAGGTTCTTGACAAAATAGATTTTTCCTCGAGATATTTCATTAATCAATTGTTAATTATTTTTTCTAGAATTTTGGACGTAGATGGTAGTATGGATATCGGTCTATAATTTGTAACTTGGTCTTTACTACCTGATTTGTATATCGGGATGACGATAGCTTTTTTATGGCATCCGGGAAAATGTTTTTAACTTAAGTTTCGTCAGTGTTGAGTAGTGCAAAGGAAATTATTTATTAAGTCGGCCGATGTCGACTGGGATGAGTGCGCTTTATGTAGGGATGAGGATGATTCTTGTTGTTTTGTTATATTTTGTATACATTCCCATGTCTTTTTACTATCGTTTCCCGCTCTTTCAAGTACGTTTCTATTGTAGTTTATTGAAACCTTTTTTAAAAAGATCATTACAGAAATTTCGATATCTTTTGTACGATAATTGCAATATTTGCATTATTTGATTTAGCTCTGTAGTGCAGATTTGTCTCTATGTTTTATACTGCGAATGAGACCTGGCATAATCCGTGGCTTTATGTTAAAGATTTTGTTATTCAGCCGAATGTGGGTTGTATTTTTGTGTATTGCTTGCTGAACAATTTCTATTAGGTAAAACATACAAGACTGTGGGTCAGCGGTTTGATAAACTGGAGCATAATCGATATTGCGCAGTTCTTCTTCAATTTTGCTTATATTTAATTTAGTAACTATGCGCATGTTTTCGTCTTTGGGTAATTTTCAATTTAAGGTCAGTAGGACCTTGAGGTCCTTGCCTTGTGGTCTGTTATTGTTGAGTTACTAACAAGTGTTAGTGCAGGAAAACGGGGTTGAATTATACTGTGGTCCAATCAAGATCCACTATTATGCGTAGAAAGCGTATCTGCCGGAAGTAACCCATGAAAAGAACATAGATTGAGATACTCTTTAGCAGTAGCATCGGTTCTGGAATTATATTAATGTTGATGTCACCTGTTAAATTTATGTTTTTGAAAGTAGATAACTTCCGTAAGGTTGCATTTAGGGAATCTATAAAGTTATTTATATTATGGAATGAGGGTGGTCTATACAATGCTAATATTGCAAAGTCTGAGCCGATTTTGATCAATAATCTTTTTCAGTCGTTTGTATTTGGTTCTTCTACAGAGAAACTAAGGTGACTTCTTGCATAAACTACCACGCCATCGTTTTGATTATAGTTTACATTGGTCTTGTACATACCATATCCCGAAATTTGTGGTACGCTATACTGCTTGGCAAGCCCACATTCCGTTAAAACAATGACGTCACAGCTCACGCTTAGTCTTGCTAGTAAGGTACAGAAGTTGTCGAAGTTTTTATAGCTAATGCGAATGTTTTGTGTTAGTATGGTTAATGGATTACTGTGCGAGGAAATAATTTGTTTGCAATCTTCCGCCTCACAAATCGTCGATTCCGATACAGTGAAGTTATCCAGGTCATTACCTAAATTACTAGTCATATTATCAAGACGTAGATTAGATTAAAAGAAATAATAAAAAGAAGACTTAAACTCTAAGGGCAGTTGGTTACAGTTAACGGCGCTCTTAGGCGCCTCCATAGTCTATGGAATTGATGTACCTTTTTTCTGCCATCAATTTCGCCGGATAGTCAGCAGCCCCCGTATTATGATTATTTGGCTTTTTGAACTGCCCGCAGGTAGCGTATTTTGGAGCATCTGCCTTATTTGTTCATTCTTTTATTGAATGCCCTTGACCGCCACAGTGTCCGCAGGTATGGGTGGATTCCCTACACGACTTGGCTGCGTGTCCATACTGCTGACATTTGAAGCACCTTGTAACTAAGGTAAAGTCCCGTACAGGACAGGAAGACCAATTTACGAAGACCCTTTCTTTGAAAACCAAGGCTTTTCGGATTTCTGCAGTGACTTCTATTACATAATACCAGGTCTCCGCGTCTTTCTTGCCTGACTTGTGGCTTAGTTTGATGTTTGACAGAAACTTATCAAGATTGTAATTTTGTAACTTATCTACCAGGTTTTGGTGACATAAGCAGCTAAAAATTTATTTTTCCTGCATAGTTGTAGGCACTCCGATAATAACTACTTTTGGTTTCCGTTTATAGGGCTCATCAATCATAAGACACGAGCTCGTTAGCTGTGCAGATCGATGTCCTCTTTTGTGTCTGTGCTGATTATGACACCGCCGTTTCTAGTTTTTCGCGTGCCTCTCACGTGAAGTTTTATTTGCTCTGGGCTGATGCACTTTTGTACCAAAGATTTTGTGTCCTCACTTGATTTTAATTTATCGTTCGGATAAATGGCGACCGAGCTTAGTTTTAATGGCTGAGTTTGTAGGGCCCTTTTTTAACCATATCGGCAAAAGAAGATGTCGTAGTTTTACCAAATTTTTCAGGAGAGCGAATATTAATAAAATGTACAACTATTAACCTTCGTAACATTTTACGTAATGCATAAATAAGGTTTATAGAATTCTCGTTTTGATTAATGGTTAATACAGTTTATATGTTTAATTTATTTTTTTATGTAATATAAAGTTGGCTGTGGAGATATTTGAATTGTTTTTTTAAAAGTTTCACTTATGCCACTTTTTTATGTTCAATTAATATCATTTATTTCATTTACGCCCGGTATCTTAAATTTAAATTAAATAAAAAACAGGTGAGTCTACTGAAGTTTAATCTTATTTTGCAATATAATAATCTGAAAAATACTCGTACATAAAGTATTAAAAAAGGGTCAAAAACCAGTCAAAATAAGTAGTACCGTGGAACATGCCAACATTGCCCACTTTTTTCGAATAATTTCAATTTTTGTAAGATTTTTCTATGGGGACGTAAGTATTTTCTTTTATCATTAGCTACTCTAAGATTGTGTGTATATGTTGGTGTAGCAAAATTTTTTTTTAAACATTTTATTCAAAATTTCATTCGTTTTTTTGGTGGGCAAAGTTACCTTGACTTTTAGCCAACATTGCCTACCTTGATTTTTAACGCAAATATGGCCTATAATAATAAGCAGGTGAATTCAAAAGCCAATTCAAGAATTTTGGCAAAGATGGCATTTACTGTAGAAATGAAAGCGAAACCGTTTAAAGATTCCTACTAAAATGACTGGGCAATGTTACGATTTTTTTTTCTCTTTTTCATACAATTTGAATTTCGTTGCTAGAAATTGCTAGGGTTGGCACATATCAATAAAATGATATTGTTTTTTTTTTTGTTTCTATCGTGAATAACATGTGTCAAGTTAAAAAAAAAGAAGTAATTTTATCAACAATTTTTATTAAGGGCCCAGAGTTGGGCACGTTTCCAGATGACAGCGATACGGAGGAGTACTTTGACGCCTAAGTGTCCTATTGTTGTTGAGATTTTTATATTTTCTTACTTTTAGTCTTATTTTTATTATTAGGTAGTTTAGTTCTATTTGTAGTCTGTATACAGGGTGGTCAGAAAGTCGTGGATCAAACGCAACCAGCGGTTAGATGGGGTCATCAGCAGCAAAAAAATGTTCTACGGGAGGTCGCTAAGGTCAACCCCTGAAGAGTTATAATTGATTTTGTGTTTTTATGAGAAATTGACCTTTTTTTACTAAAACTTCATAAAATTCCACAAAATCTACACCCTGTATAATTTTTATAATTTTCAATAGATTGGTACTGATGAGCCCTTTCGTTAGACATGCTATTTATGGTAGTTTATTGAGTGTGTTAAAGATAACATTAAGTTATCCGAAAGACTTAATTCTTAAATCAAAACTTGTTACATACTTCGGACCCCACTGTGAAAAAAAATACTCTACAGAAAAGTGACCCTCTATTACAAGTTTTGGCGCATTTAATAGGTATTCTAAAAAGGTATTTCACATGGCTATGCGTGGCTCTGATATCTTTAGAGGATGATCATTCGTAGCAAGGCCAGAGTTAATCCAACCAAAAAACCATTTCGGTTAGGCCTACTAACCTATTTTTTTATTTTGTAATCGCTGGGGAAATGCTTCATGCATACCACCACCCCCCGGGGGAGTCTGTGACAAGGGTCTTCTACCCAAGAGTCGTGACTGGGAACTGGGATGCCCTCTCAGTCAACGAGGCCTTTGTCGGTGATGGGTCTCCTGACCCACCACCGGCCTCATAGGCGAGGGCAGAAGGGGTTTGTATCGTCACCACCCCCCTCCACTTTACTTCCGAACATTGCTGAGTATGATACTTAACAATGATTATATTGCTGTCTTTGATTCTCGTCAAAATGAAATACACCTAGGGTTGTCAATAAATAAAACTTCATAATTTACAACAATCAATTTATTTGGTTCGCATCACCTAAGCAAGGGGACGACCATATTAAACAATTACACACGTAAAATTTCGGAGTCTTGGACAGTTTCACTACAGTAAATTATCTCGTCTATAGCAGTTTCCTGTAAAGCCTCCTGGCTTAACAAAGTTTCTCTGTAAAACCTCAAATCCGGTAAACTTTCCCATTCCGTTCCAAAATGTTTTCCTAGTAATTTTTTCACGTCATTCAATTTTGCCTTGTTAACTGCGACTGTCTTCGGTATAGTGACTTGCTTAATCATTTTGATATTTTTTCTTGGCTTACAAATATTTTGGGGCTTAGCAATATCACTCTTGTAAAAAACTTCGCCCCTCACAAGAACATTGTCTCGTTGCTTAGAACGACGTAAAATAAAGCGTTTACACTGATTGAATTGTATACTCCAACTTGTAGTTGGTTTCAATACGTCTTTGACAACTGTTTTCCAGTCATAAACTGGGCAATCTGTGCCGATTTTTCTTAATGTAAATAATTCAGATATAATGTCTGAAATTTCTTTTGGATCAAGTATGACTTCATTTCTGCGCAACTTTTTTTCAATTATGCCAAAAACACGGTCGGCGGGCATAAAAGAATGACCGGTAATGGGAAATATTATTTCTATAACCTTGACGTCAATATTTTCTACCAACCATTTGCAACACATGCCAACTAAGATACTATTTTTATTCTGTCCGCCGCATCCGTCTGCAACCAACCGTATTCTTGTAATGCCTGTTTTGTCAGTTTGATTAAGGTCATACACGCAAGATGCCACCAAGTTAGCATTTTTACCGAATTCGTTTTCAGTACAATAGTACGAAAAAACACGATCTTTGTTTAAAGGTAAATCAGAAGATCCTTCCACAATGGCTATATTATAAAAGTATAATTGACGACTGTAATAGCAGGACTGATCAGGTACCTTAGGCAAAGGGAGGTGTTTTTGAAAATCAAAGGATATAATTTTTAGACCAGATGTTGTTTCTCGCAAGTTTTCAAAAAATGATTTAGCCCTTAAAGTGTGTACTCTCTTCTCTACTATCAATGTAGCTTTTTTGGATTCGTCTTGCTCTCTTTTTATCTTTTCTCTTAATTCCAAACAATTGGAGCAAACGTCTGTTTGCGGTGTGCCAAATCCTAAATTATATTCGGTATTTAAAATGTGTCGAAAATATGATATCTTTACCCCCATTTGTGAATTTTGCTGGTCCGTACATGAGAAATATTTTTTATATGTTTAATTCGCAAGGAAGGTATTTTCTTTCAGCATGTTTGTTTTTGCGGCAATAATGTGCCTCAATGCAATTAAGACTTTGAATAAAGCGGTGAACCGAGTTTCTTTTATCCGCATATTTTATAGTCTTGCGATCTCCTCCACGAGCTTCGCGGGGAAACTCTCCGGTCTCGTAATATTTTTTCACTAAATAATTCTTTATTCCAAAAATTTTAAGGAAGAATTTTTGACAAATTGGTACTTTCTTTTTGTTAACAAATACAGAATAGAAAGTGGTAAACATTTTCTTGCCTTTAAATTCCGGCTTATTCTTTGTTTGTTTTATTGAACATAATTTGAACAGCATAACATCTTGATCAAGTTTTGTGGGTCTCTTGTAAAACTTCTGATGTATTAATTGTATATCACGCATCGTGAGATTTGTACATTTTAATGCTTTTGTATTATGTTCACAAATTCGATCTGGCAAACTTTTCGATGAATATCTGAAAAAAAATCTTTAGAACTATTGAAAATATGGAGGTATGTTTATTTCACATACTAAAGGTATTATAATATTAGTAGGTAATTTAAAGCTTCAATCCACTGCCAGCTAAGACCTGTTATGACGCACCCTTATTTATTTTTTATTAGTTTACAACACTCATGAATCGTTTGATACCTATTTTGTGGGAATCAATCCACAAGTTTAGAATTTACAAAGGAATACACTGACAATATCAATAAGCTTCTTTTCCTTCGTGCAACCAGGTTGCGAAAGTTTGTGAGGATGTATGTTTGTTGCTCTTTCACGCCTCAACGGCTTAACGGATTTGGATGAATCTTGAATACATCATGGCCTGGAATAACACATATGGTTGGTTCCCACGGGAATCAAAACTATAACTTGTAGAATCCAAAACAGAATGCATAGCCTAAATTAAAAACTAATTTCGATTTTCTTACCAAAAAATCAATCAATCTATTTGACAACCCTCGAGTTTAAAATGACCTAGCCTTACCTTGCACATTTGGCAATATTTGCTTTCCAATTTACGGGATCTCTTTTCTTTTTTCTCGCATATCTATTGTTTGCACGAGTGGGATGTACATCCATCTTAAGGTTTTTCACCTCCAAACGAATTATTTAACACTATTTTAGCAATAAAATAACAAAATACGCAAACGGATCTTAGGACAAAATCAATGCAGGCGCCATCTTGACGCCATGGCCAATGAACGCCTGTGATTGGTCGAAGCTAGCAGATTGCTGTATTTGAATCTCCTCGTATGCAGATTGCTGTATTTGATACCAATATGGGTTTTACATTCTGGTTTTTGGAGGAAGATTGCTATTTGTGATACGATGTGGCTAAATAAGTAAAAAATATTTTAATAAGTCAGTGTTACCATATTCATAACTCAAATTGCGTAAAACTGACAGATTGCTGTTTTTGATTCTATACGACTCAAATGACCCATCGTGTGATGATCGTTTTTCGGACTACAGGCTCTTTATCGTCGTTTCAGCACATAAATGACCCACTACAATTAGCATACTGTGACTTGTTTGTTGTAGTTGTACATGGAGGTGACTCCCTCCATGTACAAATTATGCACGTAAATGTCATCAACCCATACCATATTGAGGGTGTCGTAAGAGGTGACTAAAAGAACGCAAGAGACAGATCACCTAGCCACAAGAGAAGGAAAACTTGATACAAACCCTGTGTCAACCCGTCTTGCCAGCGTGGCACAATAGGCTAATTTCCCTACATGAACTTAGAGGAGGCCCGACCCAGTAGTGGGTCATTTATGAGCTGAAACGACGATAAAGAGCCTGTAGTCCGAAAAACTATCACGGTTAGGTTAGCTTAGATTCAAAGATTCATTTATTTCTGTATATGATTTATTGATTTATTTGTCAAAAGCGTCTTTATCAAGTGGTAGAAATAGTAGTTTACTTCTCAACTTGCTTGTAAAATTTTCCAAGTGATTTTGAGTTTTAGGATTAATTATGATGTGTTTTTTAGTTATTTTCTTGTTTTGACTAGGAATCGAAATTAACTGACCACTGTGGTCTGATTGTAATAAGTTAATGACTTGTTTGTGCTGTGGTGACATGTTTGTGTAAATACACTCGAGAGCAATGAATCCGGGTCACTTAAAGAATCCTAAAAATCTCGGAAACTAAAAATGCTAGGTTAATGCAATAAATAGTATTTAATAGACAATGTACTCGTAATACTCCTTAAATGAAGGTATTAAAACTTCTTAGTTATTGTAAAGTTATATCATAAAAAAATCAAACTTGAAAAAGGTGCCCTTTGGGTGACTTTGAGCCTTCTGATGGAGCCCATAGTGAGCGACCACGTCTCAGTTCCATATGTCATCACTGGCAACACACATTGGTTGAAGACTTTTGTCTTCAGACACTGCGGTATTGTGGACGAGAAGATCTTTCGCAGCTTCCCGAACGCTGCCCAGCCGAGTTGGATCCGACGATTGACCTCTTTCTCGAAGTTGGACTTACCTAACTGGACAGTGTGTCCCAGGTAAATGTAATGGTCAACAACTTCGAGGGTAGAACCTCCGATGTTAACAGGAGTGGCTTGAACATGGATATTAGACATGATCTTCGTCTTCTCCATGTTCATCTTAAGGCCGACTCGTTCGGAGGCTCCACAGAGGCCATCGAGCATCGTAGTGAGGCCCTCCATGGTCTCAGCCATTACGACTATGTCGTCAGCGAATCGAAGGTGAGTGATGTACTCGCCGTTCACGTTAATGCCCAGCCCTTTCCAGTCCAGAACCTTGAAAACATCTTCCAGTGCAGCGGAGAACAGTTTCGGAGAGATAACGTCTCCCTGTCTAACACCTCGCTGCAACTGGATCGGTTTCGAGGTCTGGTCCTGGAGTCGGACTGACATGGTGGCGTTTTCATACAAGCACTTCAACACTTCGATATACCGATAGTTGACTTGGCACCTCTGGAGAGCCTGCAATACTGCCCACGTCTCGATCGAATCGAAGGCTTTCTCGTAGTCCACGAACGCCACACAAAGGGGCAGGTTATACTCCTCGGTCTTCTGTATAACCTGCCGTAGCGTTAAAATATGGTCTACGGTACTGAAGCCTTTTCGGAAACCGGCTTGTTCGGGAGGCTGGGAATCGCCAAGGCTGCACGCGAGTCGATTCGTGATGACCCTCGAGAACAACATGTAGACATGGCACAGAAGTGAGATGGGTCTGTAGTTCTTCAATAAGGTGTTATCTCCCTTCTTGAAGAACAGCACCATCACACTTCTGTTCCATGCCTTTGGCGTTCGTCCTTCGAGTATGACGGAATTGAATAACTTCTGAAGGGCCCTAAGGATCGGTTCTCCACCCGCCTTCAGAAGTTCTGCGGTAATTCCGTCATCACCCGCCGCCTTGTTGTTTTTAAGTTACTCGAGAGCCATCCCGATCTCACACAGGCTGACGTCCGGGAGGTCTTCTGTGTAGTGCCGGGTTAATCTAGCTCGTGGGTCGTCTGCTAGATTTATGACGGGTTCCTGTGTAGACGTGTACAGTTGTCCATAGAAACTCTTGACCTCACCCAAAATCTCGGACTTCGACGTGACGATCCTGCCGTCATCAGTCTTCAGCCTGACGAGCTGGCTTTGCCCAATAGACAGATCCCTGGCAAAAACCTTGGAGCCCCTGTTGCGTTCAATAGCCTCTTCAACACGATTAGTGTTGAATCGGCGTATATCACGCTTCAGGGACTTTGATATCTGTCTATTGAGCATCCGAAGCTGCGTCGCATCATCTGTAGACTGCAGAACCATTTTCCGTCGCTCGTCCATGAGATTTAGGGTGAGGTCCGAGAGCTTTTTGGCCGTTTTCAGGCGTTGGGTCTCACAGAACTTCGACCCAACTTTGCGGACAGTCTCCACGAACCCGTCATTATAATCGTCCACGTCAACGCCTAGGCTTATAAAGCGGTTTTGCAGTTCGAGCTGAAAGCTCTCCGGGTTTTGAATTTGAACTGGCACGGGACGCAGCGTAGACCTCACCAGGCGCGACCTTTCAAGCTTAACGTCGATATTCAATGTGCCTCGTACTAAGCGGTGATCGCTTCCGGTTTTGACCATATTGATCACGGAGACATCATTGAATATGTGCTTTTCCGTCGACATGATGAAGTCTATCTCGTTTTTTGTGGTGCCATCCGGACTCAACCAGGTCCATTTCCTCTGTTCTGGTTTTTTGTAGAAGGAATTCATCATATAGAGTCCCTCCTTCTCCAGAAAACCAGCCAAAGTCTGGCCCCGTTGGTTCCGGTGTCCAAACCCAAATTGCCCCACTTGCAGCTCATCTCCGCTCCGCTTGCCCAGTTTCGCGTTAAAATCCCCCATGACAACGGTGTAGTGCGTTCTAGAGCCATGTATGGCCGAGGAAATGTCCTCATACATTGTCTCCACCGCTTCGTCGGGGTGTGCCGAGGTCGGTGCGTATACCTGTATGACCTTCAGCGAATAACGCTTGGTTATTCTGAGTATAAGGTACGCCACCCTGGTCGACACACTCTCGATTTTAACAACGTTGTTCACAAGAGACTTGTGGACGATAAACCCAACACCACCTTGGGACTGTTGGTCGCCCTCCCGGAAGTAGAGCAAGTTGCCGGATTTGAGAGTTATCGTGTCCTCTCCCTCTCTTCGGACTTCAGACAACCCCACTGATTTAATTTAAATTACTTGAAATGTCAATATTTGTAGCCATGTGACTGGCTAAGTTAATATTACATGATATGCGAGAATGTTGCTCAATAGAAGCAACTGGTCTATTAGCCAAATTCTTGGCTGAAATATCAAAATAATAATATGTTAGCGACATGGCTATTTGTCCCTTAAAATATTTTGAAAGATAGTAATTATCTTTAGTCAATTTAAAATATTTACTAACATAACTGTTAGTGTCAATAATATGCAACATCATGTTGTAATTTGCTAATGTATGCAGTAACATATTAAGCGTATATCTAAGGTCAATTTTTTCTTGTGACAAACTATTACTTTAAGTGAACATAATTATTTTGGAAAGACCTAAGACCTACCTAATTCCCAACAAATATCAATAGGGTTGTATCCGGGGCAAAATTAATTTTTTTTTGTTTTTTTCATAATATGTAAATAACTAAGGCCAGGCATACAGTAATTTGTAATAGACATACCAGGGCAAGTACTTGATAACAGCTGGCCCATATCTTTACCAATATCATCACTAAATATTACAAGTTTGGGTTTACTAATTAGTTCTACGCTGTATTGTGCCGAATGAAATATCTGTGGGTTCAAAATTCTCTTTTTCTTCTTGTTCTCGTAAGCATTCAGCTATGTAATAGTCATCCACTGTAAGGTAATCTGAATCATCGGTGTCAACTTCAAAGATTCACTATCAGATGTTACCTGCCTTTTTTCACTGAAGTACGCCCTCGAGCTGACTTTTTCCCGTTAGAATCATTCGTCACTTTATCCGTTCGCTTAATTATCTTTCCTTTTCTAGAATATTCCTTCTTTATCTTTTGTAAATGTTTAGTTTTCTTCACTTTCAGACATTTTGGTAAATCACTATTAGATGTAGCAACAAACGGTTTATTTTCAATATTATTAGAAACTTCCTTCAAAACACAAACACTTGATGACCCTGCTTTAATAATCACATCTGATAGTATAGTAATTTTCTTCCCTTTGACAGGACTAGTTTTCACAGATCCTTTTGTGGAAGTCTTAAGGTGTGAGAGATCTGTAAACGTTGATAGATTTTCGCTACTTACTGATTGGCTTAAATAGGAGTTAATTACAGTGATGCAAAGTTTGCTGAGACTTTCAGGAGAATAAGTATCTTGATACTGGGAGATGGCAAAAGTCCCTTCCGAATCCAAATAGCTCTCTTGATCTTCTTCGATATACTTATTTGAAATTGGATCAGTTTTAGCAACAAATAGGCCAGTTTCTTCATCTAGAAATAAAGAGTCCTGAGTTTTTCTTTGTATTTTTGCCACGCCTGAAGATTTCTTTGTTGCTTTACTTTTCGAAGAATCAATATTTAAATCGGACACCGTCACCGATCTGCCTGGCTCGCAATTAATTCTTTTATTTCTTTTGACTAGCATCGGCTGTGGCGCTCTGGTTTCCTTTAAATAGTCTACCAATGCTTGATCAATTCCGTACGATAATATTTATTCTTGCATTTCAGGGATTTTCTTTAGAACTTCTTGCGGATTGAATGGAAATACTCCCGATGCTCTGAATCCACTTTTTATGTTCTTTGTTTCCCTCATCTGAATTGCTTCAATTAATTCAGTAAGCAATTTTGGAAAGTGTTTTTTATTTAAACTTGTTTGGTTTGGATTACGAAGCTTATACTGGTATAAAACTTTATGCCAGGCTTTCTTCAGGGGCCCAAAAAATGCCACGTCTAGTGGATGGGTGAGATGTGTTGACCTCGGAGGGATAAAAACAACAAATCCTAAAATATTTTGTGCCCATGGGAGGATTATGTTTTCAAAATAATTCTCAAACATGGCACTATCGAACCACCCCGATTTAGTGCAGTTGTATCTAGTTTCTGGTGGTCCTCCACTAACCCATTCTGAGAACCAAATTTGTTGCTTTGTAAACAACATATAAAGGAAGACATTTACCGCTTGCGGTAGCTGTAAACATAAGGGATATGTTACCTTTGGTGGATTTCGTTATTCTTTCGGGATACTTAACTCCCCGTCGAAAGATACACTTCGAAGAACCTGGTTCGTCCGACAGGTTAGTCTCATCAAAGTTGACTATATTTTCTGCTGGTATGTCTTTTAATGTTGTGCTTAAATTATTGAAATATTCGAATATTGGGGGGACTTGGGGGTCCCTTTTCAGCTCTCGCCTTCGAAATATTTTGAGTGGTTCTTAGACTCAGTTCATCAGCACGTCTCGCCAAAAAGCCCTGAATCCTAATTATTTTGTACTCAAATTGTGGGGTAAGTTTTCGTAGTTAAAATTATGTTCTCGGTTCCTTATTATCGGTGTATGTTCGCTGCACATTTTCATAAGGTCACTAAATTTCTCTTTTGATTTTTTTTAAAAGAGTGGTTTATCTGGTCGACGTTTGTCCTCAACTAATGTAAATTACTTTGTTTCAGTGATATATAGATTTATACTATGTTTCCATGTGACTAGTTTTATAGAAACTGCTGACAAAACAGTTCAAATCTAGATCATGGCTGGTAGAAGATGAAGATGGTACGCCTCTGCAAGACTTAGAGGCAGTGACGAGGAGATGGCGTAAGTACTGCGAGAATCTTTATAGAAACCCACAGGAGTACAGCTCACCACAAGATACAACAAATTGGTGCGAGTTAACGCTGGAACTACCTATCCTCGAATCAGAGATCACGGCCGCCATAGACGCGCTTAAATGCAGGAAAGCCCCCGGTCCAGATCGTGTGACATCGGAAATAATAAAAGCCATGGGTCCTAAAGCTGTAAAAGTCCTACACAGAATTTGCGACAACATCTGACGAACTGGAAGATGGCCTTCAGACTGGACTAAGTCGATCATATTACCTCTCCACAAAAAGGGATCCACTTCTAAGTGCGATAAATTATATAACCCTTGCACTGATATCACATGCCACCAAAGTGATGTTACATATCCTCAATAACAGGATCCGATACTTTCTGAACTGGCAAATTCCACAGGAACAGGCGGGTTTTGTAAAGGGCAAAGGAACTCGCGAGCAAATTCTAAACATTCGCCAACTGGTCGAAAAGGCCTACGAGTTCAACACACCCACCATCCTTTGCTTTATTGACTACAGTAAAGCCTTTGACTGTGTTGTATGGTCGGACCTATGGAAGGTACTTAGTGAACTGGGAGTACCTCGACACCTCGTTGCCCTCATCAACTCTCTATACCTGGAAAACCAAGGAATGGTAAAGATCGAGAACTGCACATCAGAGCTTTTTAGGTTCAGTAAAGGGGTAAGACAGGGATGCATCCTGTCTCCAATACTCTTTAACGCCTATGGAGAGTACATAATCAGGCGGGCATGTGAAGGTTGGGAGGGTGGAGTCACAATAGGTGGCACTAAAATAACAAATCTCCGCTACGCGGATGACACCACACTCCTTGCTGCAAGTGAAAGCGAGATGGTGGAACTCCTGGCCCGGATTGAGAACATCAGTTTGCTGTTGGGTCTAAAAATTAATCACAGCAAAACCAAAGTAATGATAGTGGATCGTACCAACAGCCTTGAACTAACGGGAGCGCTGATACTTGACATCGTAAGCGACTTCGTCTATCTAGGGTCTAACATTTATAACTCAGGTTCATGCGAAAAAAGAGATGTTGCATAAGATATGGAGAGACCGTAACTTCACGCGAAAAACTAAAACTAAATTGGTGACTTCGCTAGTCTTCTCCATATTCAGCTGTGGAGCGGAGACCTGGACACTGAAGAAGGCCGACAGAGACCGAATAGACGCCTTTGAAATGTGGAGCTGGAGGAAAATGCTGAAGATTCCATGGACTGCCTTTCGCAACGTATCTATTTTGAGAGAGCTTAATATCAAAACTAGACTCTCCACTATGTGCCTCCGTAGGGTGCTGGAATTCTTCGGACATATTGCTCGCAAAGAGGGTCACAATCTTGAGCAGCTGATGGTGACAGGCAAGGTAGATGGCAAACGTTCCATAGGACGCAGTCCCACGAGATGGTCGGACCAAATACGATCTTCTCTGAATATCAACTTACACAATGCCCTTCATGAAGCTAAGGATCGCAGCAGATGGAGGGAAATTGTATGGGAGAAACTGATGCAGCGGGGGAGTCACGACCCTCAGTATTGAGGAAAACGACGTGAGGAGGAAGGAGGGGAGTTTTATAGAACATCTACAAAACCGAATCTACAAAACCGGCTATATTATAGCCGGTTTTGTAGATTATTTTACACATACTTTAAGGTCTGTCAGCTTCTGTGATAGGGCAATTTGCTTGGAGTGCTTTTTGCTTAAGAGCCTGGTACTGTACTGCCATCTGCGAAGACCCGTGACCCACTTTCCGGCACAGAGAACTAGTATTTTCAAAAATAAACTCAAGAATCAATATCATTGAACCGAACTCTTCATTTTTGCTCGGGAACTCCGAGCAAGCAATAGGCGCTCTGCTGTAATAGGGCATACTTCGTGTAGGCATTGCTCAATGGATGTCATCGAGTTCTGGATTTCGGAGATCGAGATAATTCGACTGCTTCCATCGGTTGGGGTGCGGGTGTGCGAGGCGGGGAACTGGCAGTCCTGCTGCTCCGGTTAAAAGGACTATTGTCCATTTTAAACAGATTTTTGATTAGGCACTAATTCTGCGATATCTCTACTGAGTGTCGGTCGAAACTAGGTCACGATTCAGCAAGTGATAATTTTGTTATTATAATACACAATTGAACACGTCTATACACCACAAGATCGAATATAAAATATTTAAAAGAAGAATTAAAAGTACCTTTGAAGGATTTTTTTTACTAAAATTTGGGGGGATACCCTAAATGTGCTCTCATATTCGTAGATAGTTTTAAGGTATGAACAAATTTCCATAATGGAGAACTTTTAAGGCAAGACTTTGCAATGTCTGCTCTAGTTCCTCATACTATTACCGGTAAAATTTGTTGAAAACATAACATAACCCATGATTTTATCACAGCTTCTAATATCTCTAAGAGTCCTATCTAGATCCTCTACGTGAGCTCCATGGATCATGGTACATTCGGTCCCGATTATTAAAGTGACGTCTTGCATAACTTTTCCCAAAGGGTCATTTTCACAAATAGAGCACACGCTATCTTTATTTATTTATTACTTTTTAGTACATAAAAATACACAAAAACAGAGTAATACTTTAAAACAATTTTGTACATTTAGGCGACCTTATCGCTAACAAGCTAGATTCCGGACGACGCTACTGACAACGCTAAGCTAGTTTCCCTGAGACCTTACTTTTGCTAATATCAAATTAGCAATAATGACTTTCATTTGCCGGTGTCACCTGGAAAATAGCAAAAAAAAAAATTTTTCGCTCATTGAAATGAACACTGTGCATAACACTATTGTAGGCCGTCACCTGGTCATGAATTAATTTCGGTTTATTTTCAGTAATGTACTCATTTAATTCATTTATATCGTATGGCTTCCGCAACGCTATTTCTAAAGGATCCAAATTATGATGTGTTTTATTCATTTTTGTTGCAGGGAGCCCAAAATCAGTTAATGATTTATCGTGAATCTCATGAATCTTATCTTCAATTATGATAAGTCCATCATTGTATTATGAGGTTGGAGATAGTAACAAGACGATTGATGGATAAAAACTACTTTATTTCATATGAAGCAACAGTTTATATAGTTGCGAACACTAATGATTACAATTACACTCGAGAGCAATGAATCCGGGTCACTTAAAGAATGTTAAAAATCTCGGAAACTAAAAATGATAGGTTAATGCAATAAATTGTATTTAATAGACAATGTAATACTCCTTAAATTAAAGTAAAAAAAATATGAGTCACCATACATTTTATTAACACAAAATTACATAAAGAAAAAAACTGCTGATCTCTCCTTAAAACAAAAATAGGAAACATGAAATTTTTGAACTTAATTACGATTTTCTTGAATTTTAATACTTCGTATTGCCTCCTCGTGCTTCCATTACTGCGTTTACGCGGTTTGGCATGCTGTACACCAAGTTCCTTATACGATTTTGAGGAATATTCTCCCATTCCTCTGTGAGACCAATTTTGAGCTCACGAAGCGTGATTGGGGGAGGGTTTCGTTGTTTTACGCATCTGCCTAGCTCGACCCAAGCATGCTCGATCGGGTTGATATCCGGGCTGCGCGCTGACCACTCCATACGAGTAAAGTTCATCTCTTGAAGGTAGTCATTCACAATCCTACCTGTATGAGGTCGGGCATTGTCATGCATAAATATAGCATCCTCACCTAAATTGACCATAAATGGACCAACGTGATCATTGAGGATTTCTTCCACATATCTTACGCTAGTTAAAGAGCCGTTTTCTATGATCACCAGCTCTGTGCGACTTTCAGAAGAAATTCCGGTCCACACAAGTACAGACCCACCACCGTAGGCTACTTTTTCTTCGATGCATGCTTGCTTGAATCTTTCCCCTGGTCTTCGATACACTCTGTGTCTTCCATGGTGCTTGTAGAGCATAAATTTTGATTCGTCGGAGAACATAACTTTTGACCAATCTTCAATACTCCAATTTACGTGGCTCTGGGCATATCTTAGTCTTGAAATACGATGCCCACGCTCCAGTTTAGGGCCGTTTGCAGGTCTAAGTGGTTTTAAGTTAGATTCAGCAAGCCGACGTCTTACTGTCCATGCACTTGGGTTACTTCCTCCGAGGCGTCGAAACTGATTTGTGAGTTCAGTTCCTGTGAGAAAGCGATTTCGAAGCATGGTGTTCACCAAGTATCGGTCTTCTCGTGCTGTAGTACACCTGGTTCTGCCCGTTCCTGGTCTGCATAGGTAAGAGCCAGTTTCTTCGTAACGTCGGAGAACTCTTTGTACTATTGACAGCGACACACCGACAGTCCTGGCTGTATCGCGCTGACTCCGGCCGGTTTCCAGCATTGTAAGTATTCTGGTGCATTCTTCAGGCGTAAGCGACATAATTTCAGCTTGAATAATGAATATAGAGCACTATCAACATGGTTTATGTACCCACATAAATGACAGATTACAAACAAAAGCAAAACCAAATGCTGTAATTTCGTAGTTCCATCTTCGAAAGTGGCCCTTTTTCAAGTTTGATTTTTTTATGATATAACTTTACAATAACTAAGAAGTTTTAATACCTTCATTTAAGGAGTATTACATTGTCTATTAAATACGATTTATTGCATTAACCTAGCATTTTTAGTTTCCGAGATTTTTAGGATTCTTTAAGTGACCCGGATTCATTGCTCTCGAGTGTATAATATATCTTATAACTACACATAGGACACGTCCATATGGCATTGAAAGAAAAAAATAACCAATGTTGTTTTTTCATAATTCTAAACATTTTAAAAGCAAAATTGATGTTATGTTATGTATTGATGGGAACTTAAGACTATGCAATAATTAGCAATTAGTTTCTATAAGTGTTATGAATAAACAAACAGTAAAAATAAGTAGTTTTGCAAAATAATATAATGACATTTTAGTTATAAGAGTAAAAAAATACATTATTATTTATTCATGATAAAGTTTTGTTCTATTTTTATGCACAATTTCATGTTTTCCATTTATTACAATTACTACATTTGGTGAATAGTATATTTCATTACAAGTGCGGAAAGGCTGTCATTACAACGAGTTCCGACAAATCTACCCGAGCCGAGGCGCAGCCGAAGGCGAGGGTTGACAGTCGGAACAAGTTGCAATGACGGTTCCGCACGTGTACTGAACGACTATTTTTAATACAGTTGCGAAAAAATGAAGCAATTTAATAAAATAATAAAAACACAATAAACTCAACTAACTAATCATTTATGACTTATAAACAAAAATGACGCCAACCGTAGAATATAAGCAGAGATTTTTTTTTCTTCACCCATTCTAGTAGGCAAAAGCAACTCTTACAGCCAAGTCTTCAGTAGAATTTTTTTATTGATATGAAATGAAAATGAAATTTAATGAAATGAAACCTAACCTAACTCATTCAATCAAATCATTAAATCTGATATTGAAACAAATGAGTAAGTTGTTTCTTTTTATAAATATACGTAATATATGAATCATAAAAACTTCTATGATTTTTTTTAGTAAAAACTTCATGGTTGGTTTTTCCTTATAATAGACATTATTTTGACAGTTGGGAAAGAAAACGTACTATTGCGGTAATGGTAAAAAAAAGCACGCGTGTGTAATAGCCCACTTCCCGAACGCTATACGGCCCTGCAATATGCCACTTTTTGAGCAACTGTATTAAAAATATCTTTTATTACCTTATATGGTCCTAAGTATAAAGTAGTTAGTTTAGTATCTGTCTCACTCTTAACTAATAATATATCATTTGGTTTATATTTAACAGAATTTATATATGTATAAATACACAACCTCTGTTTCGTTACTAACTTGCTAGATATTAAATTCTCGTGCGCCTGTTTTTGCGAAACTTGTAACTTAAATATTTTTATTCTGGCAGTCTGGACACTTCTTTACGTACTTTTTAACATCTTTCTCGAGTCCAGGCCAGAAATAATATTTGCGAATATTATTTACCATTCGTCTAATGCCCGCGTGGGCAGAAGATGGAAATCGTTAAGCCTTTTTATCATCTTTATCCTCTATTCTAACAATATCTTTCAGAATTATTATTCTTGGTCTTCTATTCTAACAATATCTTTTAGAATTATTAATCTTGGTCCGGACCTATCTTCATTATGTTTTATTTCATTTGCTAATTTGTCTATACACAATTGATTAGCATTATTTTTAAAGGAATATATTTTATCCACCCTTACTTCATTACACAATTTACTCAGTTCTCTTGCAAATTAATTACTTCTGGCGGCTTTTATAATGTTTGTAAATGTTTTAGAGTATTGTCCGTGTGGTGACGGATTTCCCTCCAAGGAGTTCCCTCCATGGTTTCAGTCCATAAATGACCCACTACTGAGTCGGGCCTCCTCCAAATCCATGGAGGGTAACTAGCCTACTGTGCCACGCTGGCCAGACTGGTTGGCACAGGGTTTGTGTCATGTATGTAGGTGATCTGCCTTGTAATTTCCTTTTATCGGCTCTTACGACACATTCAGCATGGAATGAGGTGGTGAAACTAAGTATTCTAAATCCGTCACCACACGGACAATACTCTAAAACATTTACAAACATTATAAAAGCCGCCAGAAATAATTAATTCTTGATTATCAGTAAGTGAAACGTACAGTAAAATACTAGTGAGCGCGCAAATTAAAAAAAATTAAAACAGGTATTAACAATGTTTTTTTTTTAATCGCTACCATGCTTATTATTAACAAGACAACAACAAAAAAAATATTATGTGTCTTTTATTTATATCTATGTTCTTTCTTGAAATGAATATAAAAACGGTTTTTCAAAAACGTACCGGATGGCCCCCTGGCAACATGCATTTATATCATCAGTAGGGCACTTTGAAGAGAATCGCATAAAAAAATTGAGGTGGAACAGTTTTTGGCACTGAAGCGCCAGTTCCTCCTGGACTATGCTGATTTTTTGCAATAACTGTAGTTTAATATCTGAATAAACTACAGTTGCCCTGATTCTTTAGTTAATCTATTTTTTAATAGGAAATTCACTATCCTAATTTTTTTGTCTTCGTCGAGTTTGGAACTGTAGTACCTATTCAATATTATCCATGAACTGTTTAATGCTCGATTCGTAGTCGGACGGAGCTGGAAACAAACTTATTGCTAAAGTTTGCATTATGTTTATTTTCAGACTCTACAAACGTTAAATTAGAGCTGGAAACCTTTGTTGGTATCTTCTCTAGGATATTTAATCCTTCACGATTCTCCTGTCTTCTATACTCTGACATTTTAAATTTGTCCTCTAATTCAGATAATATCGTGTATACTCTATTACATGCTGCATACGATATTTTATACCTACCTTCGATAATGTCATCGTTAGCGAAGTTGACTCCCTGTAATCGCTGCTGGACTCCACAGTTTTGTATATTAATGGGGCCAAAGCCTAGAAGATTTCTGTTTGGTGTTAGGTCAGGGGGAGCAATTCCTTCAGGAAGCGGATTATAATTGCCTTCGTTCGCCTGGCTGGCTAGAACGCGTCGGGCAGTAACGGCTGGACACACATACGGCTCATACATGTTGTGAGTGTCAGCGTCTATGGCACAGAATGTCCCGGACTCGATATCACCCTATCGGTCCCTGGGGTACTGCAATCTGCGGTAGATTCAACTTCAGTTCCATACCAGTCTGTGTCAATACGTTGCTTACATGTGATACATAGTCGATCACGACAAGTGGTAAGCATTGGTAATCTGGTAGTGCGTCTCGCAGGTCCGTCCTGGCATTAAGAATGCTTTGCCCGTTTTGTCGGGTAACCACTGCTAACTACAGTTAGCAGAGGTTACCCGACAAAACGGGCAAAGCATTCTTATCTAAATCTACAGATTTAGGTGATTAGCGCAAACATGTAATCAGAGGGAGTACAGCAACCTCTCTAGAAACCGGGGGTCGACGCCCCTCAGCTTTTCATATGTTTCTTCGACTAGGGGAATGAACCCTCCCAGGTCGAAATTCTGCGTATGCGTATCTTCAAGCGGCACCAACGTGGAATGCGGCCCTATGTCATAGACCGGCTCATCACGTGGCTCACTGTCCGCAGTCAATGGTTTAAGAACTGAGGAATTAAGCCTCTCAGTCTTTTTATTTTGTTGATGTTAATGTCATATCCTGATTCTCATTACGCATTCTGTTAATATATCTATAACTGTAAGGGGCCAAATGGCTTACAAAATATGAGGATGATGGTAAATAAGTCTCTTAATTTTGTGGCCGACGCGGACATGACATCATCATCATCATTTTCTGACACTGACATGGTAATTTGCCAATGTTCATCTCCCTCCAGTAAACCTTATTCCTTGCCAGCGCCTTGATAAGTGTGGAAAATAACACCATTTACGGTCCTTAGATGTTCAAACGACATTAGACAGCGAACATGATGCAGTCTTCTACCTGGCGTTAATCCCGGCTATTGCCAGGGTCCGCCTTCCGACTGAGCTTCCTCCACTTTGCCCGATCTTCAACGTCCTTGCTTGCGGCGACGACCTAACTCGAGTACCCAATATCATTCTGTGCTTGTCCATTTTATATTTGACTGAAGTAGGATTTACGTGGGGCGACCAGCCCTCGGACTCCCACAACCCTACGAGAGGGTAACCAGCTTCGCCAGAGCCTCGTACGTTGGACAGCAGGGTGCACCGCTAGTAGGTATGGTTGGCTTGGGTCCTTAAGTTGTTAACTGGAACCCATGCACCCCGCGAACATGAAGTCTGAATTATAAATTCTTGAAGGTGGAAATATATATTTATCCAACACTGTGTTCAGCTTGGTGAAAAATTCGCTAACATTGTGTTTGTTAAAAGATGCTGTCTAGCTGGCGCTTGTTGACTCCGGTGCTCTAATTGATATGTGAGGATTTCTTTCAAAAAACCATTCAGCCAGTCTTGACCAGCTATGATGTTAGAATATTGCGAGCGTTGAATATCAATGCACACATGCACAACTTTTTGACTTCTTCTGGCAAAATTGACGCACATTTCAACAAATATTCTGCTAACTTATCTTCCTGTTCCTCAGTAAAGACAAATTTTACTTTCTTGTAGCCAATAGCGACATTTTCTACTCCAGGTGTTAGCTTTTTCACAAATCTGTATAATGACATATCACAAATATATAATTCTATGGCAACAGTTTTTATTTTCCTGCCATGTTTGATAACTGTATCCGCAGCTTTTTGCATCAACTCAAGTGGAACTGAACCTCGTGTTGATTTACGGATATATGTCCGCATGCTACAAAAGAAAATTACAATATTTATAATCCATTATTGGTACATATGGGTAAGTTGTTCCGAAGTCACAACGTGCCCTCAACAAAAGCAAGCCAAGCGTGTTTAAAAAAATCAAGGTCTAGGTTAGATTACTAAACATACCTAATTTACGAATATTGTGCGGCTAAGGACATAAAATATTAAATGGAAAAACTCGAGGCTAATTTTTAAAATTCGGGAGATACACCAACAATACCAAATACCGAGGCGTCTCTGCCTGCTATTCAATAATAGAGCCCGTGAACCCCAGACCTACGGTATTTTATAAAAGTTGAAAGTTTGTCAGCGCATGCTCCCAACACAGGTAAGAATGATGGACCATTCATGAAGTTTGGGTTACAGTGGCTTTGGCAGGTAAACCTCACTAAAGGTGTGTAAAATACTGATCTAATTACGTCAAATAATAAAGTGCGATTTTTTGGTATTACCTTTAGATTATTATAATAAATCATGTTATTCATTGTCAGACACTTAACGTCGTGGAAACCCCTTGCCAGACACCCTTAATTATCATGGCAGTAAGCATATGGGTGGGTGCGCGTCAGATAGCGAGTTAAGTCTACCGCGGTCCCTCACTGCGCAGTTGTTATTTCTATTTTATTTTATTCTTTATTTGTTTGGGGTTAATCTATGAAAGATTATGTCAGACCCATAGTACTCTCATACAGTTCATATGCTACTTATTCTTTAGTACATTACATAATAAGGTATACAATGTTTTGCCTGGCAGAGATAACGGTTCCGAGAGAACACTATTTATCATTCCAACTTGTAGGACGTTTAGACCGTGCCTCTGTAGAAAGCTTGTAGGACGGCGTGGTCATAACCTCGAGAATTTAAAATATTTTTTCTTCTTCACGTTTATTGTTCTTCCGTTGTCATTATTTTAAAATATTTGATTTGTCGGGAGCGAGTCGTAGGCCCAACAATAAAGGATAGCTAACGCGCGCCTCGATGCAGTGGCGGTCTCGACCCGACTCACGCACGAAGCCCGAAGCCGGCCGTGTCTCGAGCCGAGCGCAGTCTTTTGTTCGCCGAACGGTGTACTGACGCGAACAAATTCTTGTGAGATGTTTGAAATGAAATATCATGTCGTATAGTAATGTAGATATAATATTAGTATGATTATACTTAGTAGTAGCACAGAGTATACAGAGACAGAGACATACTTTTAGTCATACACTTAACACATAATTTCAAAAAGTCTTCTTTGGTCTTTGAGATAATTAAAAAAAGATATGTTTTTATTTATTCGATTGCTGTTCATGCACGTAGTACAATACACCATAATTACACTCTTTCTAATTTATTCAAATTTCAATTTAAAACAAACACGCACGACTCTACACGCAGCGAGCGGTGAGGTAGCGCTTTGCTAAAGCACTGGCCGAACCAGTATAAGCCGGTTCGGTTCCTTTGTCTACTCATGTGGTAGTCTTATTTTATTTATTTTAACCCTTTACTTTGCAAGCAAAAAAAAAATGAAATTTTATAATTTTATTAAGTTGGGGGTGTTACCATAAGTATAATAAAGCTTATAAAAATGATTACAAAATATGGTATGTATACTTTTTGGAAAATTCAATGTACGTGAGGTACAACATTGCGAGATACTTAAATAATTTTGAAGAATAATAAATGTTGTTCTCTACCAACATTGCAAGTGTGGTAAAAATATAAAAGGTGAAATTAATACAACTGTTTATTTTGAAAAGTTGTTATATTTTAATAAAATAAGCAACTTAGGGACAATAGACAGAAACATAGTAACTGTAAAAACAATTTAGTTTTTTCAAAAATCAGAATCACAAGTTACATTTATCTTTTTTTATAATATTTACATCTGCCTTGCCGTACAAATGTTGGTAAGTGACCAACACCGTCATATCGCACAGAATCCGGTGGTCTTGGGGCTGTTGGAGTCTTTATCTTTACAGTAAGCTCATTTTCTTTTGCATCTCAATCCCGAATCTTGTTATATTGTAACAGTTCATTTGATAGTAGGAGACCCATCTTTCTATCTATCAGGCACATAAGTCCACGGCTGAACATAAGCCTCCCCCATAGATTTCCACAATGTACGATCTCGTGCAGACCGCATCCATCCACGTAGTCGGCGGTCTTCCCACGCTTCTCTTTCCCATACGTGGGCGCCATTCCAAGACTTTTATACCCTAGCGGCCATCCGTTCTTCGGGCCACGTGGCCTCCCCATTGCCACTTCAACTGTGCAATCCTTCTAGCTACGTCGGTCACTTTAGTTCTTTTTACGAATTTCCTCATTTCTGATCTATCACGCAGTACGTAGAGTAACTCCGAGCATAGCTCTTTCAATCGCACGTAGAGGAGGGGGCCGTCATCTCGTCTATACTAAAACACCTTCTTCTTGGAGTTGTAAACAGTAGTATTGGACGAACTTTAAAATTCCGATCGTCGTTCATACTTGAGTTGTGGCAAAAATTGAGGTATTTTCTAGTTGTTTCATCTTTTTTTAGTGGCTTATCATCTACAATTTTAGGTAACCTGCGCCTCTTTCTGCAATAATCACGATATGAACAACACCCATTAATATCCTTATGGCTATACAATCTTTTATTTCTTCATTGGTGACATTGATACTTATGTTAGCTGCACATTGTATCCCATCCGCCTTCGCAGGAATTCTCGAATTCGTTTGTAAACTATATGAAATCCTCTATGACCCTGCTTCTCCTTCCTATTTACGTGAAAGCTTCACCTTTAGCCACCCTGTCGATGTTCCTTGCAGAACTCATCTTCGCTCTCTCCTTCAATTCCCTTCCCACACCACTGATCTCTATTCATTTTCCTTTTCTGTGTACGCTGTTCGTCTATGGAATTCACTTCCAGCTGACATTAGAAACTCAGACTCAAATTTCATCTTTAAAAGACGAGTTAAAGAATTTTATCTCTCCTTGACTAGGTCATTAATTAGATGAATATAATGTATTTCAGTTTGCATGTTAGTATTGTATATAGTTACATTACACGATTATATTTATTATTATATTATAATATTATACGATATGTATTTGAATATTTATACATCGTACGTATACACTACATAAAATAACTGCTTTGTCCTCAATCCTGCTAAAACCAATTATTTAGTCTTTGGGTCAAAACACGAACTAAGTTCATTGCCAAGTGCACATAATGTAAATTTATTGGGAAAGGCAATCGACCGAACTGATGAGGCTAGAAATCTTGGCCTGACTGTTGATGCTGATCTTAGGTTTGAAACGCACATAATGGAATCGGTTCGCAGCTGCTTTTACCGTTTGAAGATTTTATATAAAATCAGACCATTTATATCGGAAGATCTGCGTATTCAGCTTGTTGAATCCCTCATCTTGTCTAGACTGAACTATACTGACACAGTATACGGTCCCCGTTTACTTGCTCGTACTGAAAAAATGATTCAGAGAGCCCAAAACGCATGTCCTCGATTCTGCTTCGTGGTACCGCCGCGTCATCACGTCACACCGTTTTTAAACCAGCACTCGATCCTCAGGATGAAATCCCGGCGCAAACTTCATCTAGCATGTCTTCTTTTTGGAGTTATTAAAACTAAATTACCCTCTTACTTATTCAGCATTAAATATTTAGATTGTTATAGATTATTAAATTGCTATGTGTGATAAACTGGCGGTATGAGGGTTAGAACCAAATTTTTGACGTAATCGCACAACGGAATGTGTCACACTGGAAAATAAATGTAGCACAGTAGAATTATTAGGGTGTGTATATCGTCTTAAGATTTTAGGGTAGGTAAGTTGAATAAATAAAAAAAACAAGAAATATTTAATAAGCAGTATAAATAAAATAAATGAAATAACAAACACAAAACTTTTCTAACTCAAATAAAATCCAAAATACACTATCAACAATAAAAAAAAACAACATCCTTATATTTATTTCAGTCATTGATCCATTTACCGCTTTTGTTAACAGTATTTATTGTGCTTATAAACTAAAAAATATTTGTGTGTAGTTTGAATTTTTCTTACCTACCTCTTACTAATAATTTCATAACACTTTAATTAAAAACCTAAAAAACCAACGCTTTAAAAAAACGAATCAGTTGTTGGTTTACATAATAGTAACACGTTAGCTACGGCAAGGTATTGTGTTAACTGTCCGTTGGTGCTTTATCAGATACATTCGACCCGTTGCAAGCCAATTCCTTGGTGCGTTATGGGGTCGAAAATATCTGTTTATCATTCTTACTTTAAATGTAATTTTACTTTGTTAATATAATTGATTTATTTATTGTTTACCTATTATCTTCATATTTCAATAACTTATACATAAAAAAAACACTGAATTAAATAATAAAAATAAATTAAATAACTAAAATTACAACAATGGAATTTGCGCCAGATCGCTGTCATCGGGTACGGTGCCAAGAAGGCTGGTAGCATTGCCACGTTGAATGGCAATGCTAATTCGCTGAGCGAAGTAATAACCAGCCTTCTTGTCACCGGTTAAATTTAGGAGACGCCGGGACAATTCTTTGTAAAAAGATTTAAATTCCGTGCCCCACGGACCAAAAGTTTCCACCCCAAGCGGCACAAACATGTAACTCGAATCGAGCTGACTATATTTGCGCCGCTTGAGGGATTCAGCAGAATCCGCAGCGCTGCCAGCCCTTTTCGCAGTCCCCGGAATATGCGATGGCGCTAGGGTGTCAACGCATGTGACATCCCATACCAAGGGCCGTCCCATGGTCCAAGGTATAAGCGTCATCCCATCAGGTCTCTTGCCATCGTCACGCATCAATCCATTTGGCTCCAAAATGGATGGTACACCGGCCGTGACAAGAGTCCGACGAACTACGTCATTTAGAGTGGCATGCCGCGATATTCTGCCTGCACTTCTGTAACAGGAAAGTCCGTGGTGGCCAAAACGATCAACTTTAGAACCACAATGACAGTTATGTGGCGCAAGGCATTGGATGCCTAATTTCAATATTGTATATTGTTTTTGTTTTCAATATTGTATATTCAATATCCAATATTGTTTTTTTTTTTATGTAAAGTTGAACTAATTTATGCCTTTATTATTTTAAAATAATTATCTTCATTATGTTAGGACTTTGCAGTGAAAAAGCCGTTTCAAATTGTTACAAAGACCTTTATTAATCGTTTTAGAAAAGACGCTATCAACACAGCAAATACAATCTACAAAGTCGCCGCCATGACACACATGAATAGGGTTGAGCTACAACAGGGTTGCCAATTAACAAAAAAAACTATTTTATTGTTCCTAACACCGCCCCTCAATAAAATATTTAAACAAGTCTTACAATTCTTTTACTTACAAAGGTAACCCAATTAACTAACCCTTAACACAATGACTTTCCCTTAATATAACATACCTACCCTTAATTAAGTATTAAACAATCTATCTCTTAATCTATGAAATATTACCCCACCCAATGCTTTGGTAAGTATGTCTGCAACTTGGTCACTGGTATTCACATATTTCAAAACTATAACTTTATTTTCTAACTTTTCTTTAATAAATGACTGTTTAATCTCCAAATGTTTCACTCTAGAGTTACCAGTGGCCATTTGCGCCATCTTGATAGTAGACTGGTTGTCTTCATACACAATTATGTTTATTTCAAACCCAAATGTTAACATAATATCTTTTAACCAACAAGCCTCACTAGTGGCCAGGCACAAAGCAACATATTCTGCTTCAGTTGAAGACAATGCAACCGTTGACTGTTTCCTTGAATACCAAATTACTGGACAACCAAACACTTTAAAAATACACCCTGATGTCGATTTTCGGTCATCAGAGCCACCCCAGTCACTATCAACATAGCATAAAACATCCTCGTTACACTCTTTAAAGTACTCGGGTGAATCAAAAAGTTCTTAGAAGTGCATATATATGAAACCTTTTTGGATCAAGTTCGATATTCAAATTAAAGAGTGTCTATCACACTATATTTATGCAGACTGTCACTTGTTTTTGTCAGTTCGTTCGCATGTAATAATTTTTTTTGTGCAACGAGTTGCTAAAAAGTCAAAATTATGGATAAAAGTGAGTTACGTGCGGTGATAAAATATCTCAGTTTGAAAAAAATGTTAACGAAGGAAATTTTTTTGGACATTCAGCAGACATTAGGGGGTGATGCTGTACCCTATTCTACGGTTGCGTACTGGGTGGCTGAATTTAAAAGAGGTAGATCAAGCTGTAAAGATGACCCGCGTTCTGGGCGGCCTTCAACCTCCGTTACAGAAGAAAATGTCAAAAAGGTTGAGAATCTGGTTTTGGAAGACAGAAGAATGACTATAAAACATATAGCTGAGATCCTAAAGATATCTTTTGGTAGCGTTCAATCCATTTTAATTGATTCACTGGGGTTCAAAAAAGTGTCTGCAAAATGGGTGCCACGAATGTTAACCGACGAAAACAAAAAGCGACGTTTGGAAATTTCCAAGCGTAATCTCGAAATGTTCCAGCGTGATTCGGATAATTTTTGCCGTCGTCTTGTCACCATGGATGAAACGTGGGTCCACCATTTTGATCCTGAAACTAAAAGACAAAGCATGTCTTGGAAACGACCATCCTCTCCATCCATTAAGAAATTTCGAGTTGCTCCTTCCGCTGGCAAAGTTATGGCCTCTGTGTTCTGGGATAGTGAAGGAATCCTTTTTATTGATTACATGCCAAAAGGCCAGACGATAACTGGACCCTATTATGCAAATTTAATCCCGAAAGTGCGTGAAGCGATTAAAGAAAAACGTCGTGGAAAACTGTCGTTGGGCGTGTTGTTCCTTCAAGATAACGCTCCTGCCCATCGATCGGAAGTTGCGCTCAACGCAATCCGCTGTGCTGGCTTCAATCTCCTTGACCACCCACCATATTCTCCGGACTTAGCCCCAAGTGATTTTCACTTATTTCCAAAATTAAAAGAGGAAATTCGTGGAACAAAATTTCACGATAATGACGCGGTTATAGCTGCCGTAGAGGACTTATTCGAGAGTCAAGAAAATAATTTTTTTTCACAAGGAATAAGGAAGTTAGAAACGCGTTATTCTAAATGCATTGCATTGGAGGGAGATTATGTAGAAAAATAAAATATTATTATTTAAATCTTTGCATTTTTTAATATTGATTCCAAGAATTTTTTGATTCACCCTCGTATACTAAACATAAATCAATTGTTCCATTTACATATCTCAAAACATTTAACAGCAGTTTATACAAAAGTTCAGATGCACAACTCTGATATCGACTCAAGATATTAACCACTGCACAAATATCTGGCCTAGTACCCATAGCTGCATACATCAAGCTTCCTACTAGTTTTCTACATTTACTCTCTATTTCAGCATTCTCTGAACTATCTCTCTTTAAGATATGAAAATTAAATTTTTTATCGATAGGTAACTTCAATGTTTTACAATTTAACATATTGTACTGTAACAACAATTTTCTCAAATAATCTTTTTGTGTTATAACAGTAATTCCCTTCTTTAAATCTTGTTTAACATCAATCCCCAGGAATTTACTAATCATTCCCATTTCTTTTATCTTAAATGTTTTACACAATACATCTCTAAGTATACACATCTCTTCTTTGTTATTACCAAAATACAATATGTCATCGACATACAATAACAGAAATGTTTTCTTTTCTCCTTCACATTTAGAGTATAAACAATAATCCTTATCAGATTGTTTATAACCTAAAGACAACATAACATTATTAAAAGTATTATTCCAACATTTTGGAGACCCCTTTAAACCATAAATAGATTTGTTAAGTTTTACATACTCAGAATCGGTTCCCTCTGGTAATATTAAATACAACTCCTCATTAATCTTTGCATTTAAAAAGGCTCCACATACATCCATTTGAGTTATCTCTAATCCTAACTTAGTAGCTACACAAACAAAAATTCGAAATGTAGTAAGTCTTGCCACAGGGGCATACAAATAATCATCACAATTTTGTTCAAAACCTCTTGCTACTAATCTAGCCTTATAGCTACCATCTTTCTTCTTTAGGACCCATTTTGAGCTAATCACTTCTTTTCCTTCTGGTATGGAATCTATCTTTGTCCATGTGTTATTTTCCTTTAGTTGATTAAGCTCTCTTTTTATAGCCTCTTTCCAGCTCTCAGCCTCTGCAGATGACATAGCTTCCTTGTAACTTCTTGGTTCAGCAAAATATAAGTAGTAATCTTCAAGATACCTTGGCGTTACTCTTCTTCTGCTGTGTCTCCCTTGGACCTCATTTTCTTCTGTTTCTGCCTGTTCTTGACTAGTTTCTTGTGTTACTTCCGGTATCACTAATTGTATAGTCTCTGATGTAGTATCTTGTTCTCCTCCATTTCCTTGGTCTTGTACTGTATCTATGTCATAATATTCATCATCACTCTGATTAAATGGCTCCTCCTCTATTTCACTCTCCGCAGGTACATCCAGTAGTATAACATTTTCTCTTTCCTGTATTTCCTTACTTTCTGGCTCTTTCTGCTTTTCCGGACCAATAAATATGATGTCCCTTTTAGTATAAACTTCCTTTTTGTCTTTATAATATACCCTAAATCCTTTACTGTCGTCATATCCAACAAATACTGCCCTTTCCCCTTTCGCATCCCATTTCAACCTTTTCTCTTTCGGGATGTGGACAAACACCTGCTCACCAAAAATCCCTTGAAGGCTTTTCACATCAAACTTGCGTTTTTGATATGTCTCATAAGGTGTCTGGCCTTCCACTTTGCTCTTCGAAGTTCGGTTCAGTACATACACTGCAGTGTTCACTGCTTCTGCCCACAACTCTTTTGGGAGATTTTTATTCTTCAGCATGGACCTTGCTGCTTCTACTATAGTACGCATGTCCCTCTCTGCTTTCCCGTTCTGTTGGGGGGTATATGGTATAGTCGTCTGATGTTGTATTCCATTTTCCCTTACAAATTCTTCGAATTCTTTATTGACAAACTCTCCTCCGTTGTCCGTTCGAATCACTTTCACCTTTTTTTCTGTTTGTGTTTCTGCCCACTTAACAAACTGTTTCAACCTCCCAGCAGTTTCATTTTTATTCCTTAAAAAGTACATAACTCTGTAGTTGCTGTAATCATCTTTGATAAGTAAAAAATATCTTGAGTTACCGAGAGAAGGTACCTCTATTGGACCACATAAGTCCGCATGCACCAGCTCCAGGCACTCTGTTGTATGCTGCTCGCTTCTCCTAAATGGAAGTTTGTGCATTTTACCTTCTAAACACGAAACACACTTGAAATTATCTCTGGTGTACTCAATATTATTCTTATTGAGCACCTGTTTCACGTACTCAATATTCTGATGACAAAATCGCTCATGCCACTCAGATAGCGCTGCCACAGCTGAAACACTCTCTTGCGTGTAGACACTTGACACCTCTAGCACATAATGGTTCCCTTCACGATTGCCGATCGCACAAAGTTCATTGTCCTTATAGAACAAACACTGTTGATCATTTAATGTGACCTGATAACCTCTCTTTGTAGCACTAGTTAAAGAGAACAAATTGATCTTCATTTGCGGAACATGTAACACATTGCTCAATGTAGATTTTACATAACAGTCCCCATTGAACACACTCAGTTCTACATCACCAACTCCTGCAACAGATAACTGACGACCATCTCCAACAATAACATAACGATTTGATGTTGACAGTGACTGATAGTTTGTAAACATAGATCGATGACATGTCATATGTTCACTTGCTCCACTATCTATCAACCACCTCCTGTCACTCCCCGTGATCTCACTCCTTGTTGTCATTGCCATCTCAGTTACTGTGATAAATGCAATAGACTTGTCTTTGGACTTGTCACTTGGTTGTTGCTGTCCTTGTCCCTCACGCTTTGGACAATTTATCTTTAAATGTCCCACTTCTCCACATGAGAAACATTTACGTTTTTCCTTATTTTTACACTCTTTTGTAATGTGTCCGAGTTTTCCACACTTATGACATTTCTTAACACTTGTTTTTGACATATAGTGCAATACTCTCTTTCTCTTCATTTTTATGTTTTATTCTCTCTTCCTCTACAAGTAATCTGGATACTAAATCGTTGTAGTTCTGTTTATTGGCCTCTACAGACTCCCACGCTGAGATGAAGTGACTGTATGCCTCTGGCAGAGACATCAATACTTTGGTTATGAGGAACCGGTCAGAAACCTCCTCTCCAGACTGTTTCAATTGACAGATCATCTCTTCAAGTTTGGATAAGTGAACTGCCAAGTCTCCATCTTCGAACTTGTATTGAAGAAACCTTTGTTGTAACATCATTGTACTCGTGGCACTCTTAGCCTCATACACAGTGTGTAGTTTTTGCCACATCTCAGCTGCACTTTCACATGTGAGGATGTGCACCATCGCTGCCTCACTTACTCTGCTTACTATTATAGTCTGCGCCTTTGCATCCTTTGACACCCAGGTTGCAACTTCCTTATTATTCGCAGTTTCCTTAGGTTTTGCCTCCGTCCCGCTTACAACCGAATACAATTCAGCTCCCTTCAGCGTGACTGCAATCTGGAATTTCCAAACATTCCAATTCTTTTGGCCCTCCAATCTAATGGCCGAATTAGACGCCATAGCCATTGTGTGTTGATCCATTGTTTTATGGTCCCCTGCGTAAGCCTGCAGCCTGATGTCGTATATTTAACCTCCACACGACCTCCTTCAGACGCCGCTTCCAACAATAACTCCAACTCAAATTATTGTTTGTTTTCGCTGACCACGCCACGTTCGCTTTCAACAACGAAACGCCGGCACCAGTGACATTGTTTTTCACCAAACAATACTTCCGCGATCTTCACCTAAAACAGATTAATGAGCACTGGGCCCATAACCTGTTAGGACTTTGCAGTGAAAAAGCCGTTTCAAATTGTTACAAAGACCTTTATTAATCGTTTTAGAAAAGACGCTATCAACACAGCAAATACAATCTACAAAGTCGCCGCCATGACACACATGAATAGGGTTGAGCTACAAAAGGGTTGCCAATTAACAAAAAAAACTATTTTATTGTTCCTAACACATTATAATTAATGAAAATTCATGAATTTACGATAGTAAGTGAATAGGACTAATAAGTCAATAGTATTTGAGAGTTGTTTTCTTCGCACCCATTCGTAAAACGATGGATAGATTTAGGTATGGGTATGTACCTAGGGGATATTAAGTAAAGGTCGACATTGAAATATTGCTTAATTGTAATACAAGCTACTTATAAAATGAATTGCTTTTTGGTTAATTTAGTTTCGTTTTTAAGGTTATAAATGATCCAAGCGTTAATTAGTCCCAAATAGTAACTTCATCATAACTTTTCGCTATTTTGTTGAGATAAACGCAGACGAACGTCTAGCAAAACCACAATAGCAATTCATAGTTTCTATGTACGCTTGCTAACTAATCATCGTCTCTCTTCTACAAAAAAAAAGTCATGGCGCGTGTGCACTATAATAATTGTGTTAAGTCTAAATAAACAGTCATATTATATTAAAGTTACAAGTCTTGATCTTTATTTATTTCATCAGGTTATGGGCCTCTCCCTGCCTGTATAGTGTTATACAGTGAAAGTAAACATAAATCTATTTGATTTTATTATAAAAATTAAATTAAAAATTTAAATAAACCCCCGACACAATGACCTAGTTCCCTTTAAAAAGTAAAAAATAAAAAATACATCGCGGTGGGGGACCAGGGCTCAGGTAATAAATAAGTAGGAGCGGTCCCCCAACGCGATGTATTTTTTACTTTTTAAAGGGAACTAGAACTATTTTTTATTTTTTGCTTTTCATAGGTACACGCTTATTATGATGTTTGTAATGTGCACGTGATGCGCTTTCATTTGAGACCTCACTCGATTATATTTGCAGACTTTCGGTTATTCTTCCCCACTTTCTCCCCCCATAACTTTTAAACGACTCAACCGATTTTCATCAAACATGTCTAAGAACACTCGCCCGTAACTCACCTGTCATACAAAAAAAACTTTATTGAAATCGCTTCATCCTTCGCTTAACACCCCTCGTTTTGCGTCGGGGGTTAAAAAATACATATAACCTAAAAATTGTCCTAGCGGTCGCCGAAGTTTTTTTTTATTTCAGCTGTGATTATTTGATAAAAAAGGGCATTAAACGGTCCTATGATACCAATTGAAAAACTTACTGGAGTTTTGCTGTGCAAGCATACTTGGAACTTGATGATTTATGGGAGTGTGTCAAAGGTACAAATACTGATCCAAAGAAAGAAAAAAAGGCCAAGTCAAAACTAATATTATTGGTTGATCCGATAAATTATATACATATACAGGATGCCGAGACAGCAATACAAGTTTGGGATAACTTATCACAGGCATTTCAAGACTCTGGTTTGTTAAGGAAAGTTGGTTTATTGCGAGACTTAATTAACACTAATCTGGAAACAAGCACAAGTGTAGAAGACTACGTCAACAAAATCATGATCTCAGCTCATAAGTTAAGAAATATTGGATTCAGTGTTGACGATGAATGGCTCGGGACTTTGATGCTGGCAGGTTTACCCAGTGAATATAAACCAATGATCATGGGTATTGAAAGCTCAGGTGTAACAATAAGTGCAGACTTGATTAAAACTAAACTTTTACAGGATATAAAAGTTTCATCAGACACTTCCGCATTATACACAAGTTATAAAAATACTCAAGGAAAGATTAAAAACACAAAGCATCAGTCAAAGGGCCCAAGATGTTTTAATTGCAACAAGTATGGGCACCTTGGTAAAAATGGCTGGTTTTTTTGTAAAATAAATCAGAAAACAAAGTAAATAATAACAACAAAGGTTTTGTGGCAGCGTTCTCTGCCATGCAATTGAATGATTGAAGCACCTGAATCGACATACCAATTTATACAATGCACATGACAATGCACAAGGATATGTACCGAAGCTGTCCACAAATCTATTGTCAGTAACTAGAATAATAAAATCGGGTTGTAAAGTAACATTTGATGAAACTGGCTGCTCAGTATATAATTTAAATAACCAAAAAGTTGCTACGGCAGACCTCATAAATGATACCTACAGACTAAATATAAACAATAATAAAATGTACGCTATGGCAGCAAAAGCAGAGTCAAATACACATCTATGGCATCAACGTTTAGGCCATCTAAATTATAGTGATGTTCACAAGTTACCTAACTGCACATCTGGTGTTAGAAAAATAAATAAATAAATAAATCAATAAATGTTAGAAAAATTTATTGAATACAAAAATCGAGTAGAAAACGAGTTAAACAAAAAGATAAAAATTTTGCGTTGCGATAATGGATCAGAGTACGTTAATAATAATTTCAGTAATTACTTAAAGAAAAATGGAATATTGCATCAGACTTCCAGTCCATACACACCACAGCAAAACGGTCTCAATGAGAGAATGAACCGCACTCTTATTGAACGGGCTCTTTAATGCTGATTTACCGAATAGCTTCTGGGCGGAAGCTGTAACGACTGCCGCATATATAATTAACCGCTCACCTACACATGCACTGTCAGACATTACACCTCATGAAGTCTGGACTGGGCAAAAACCAGATCTAAGTAATATGAGAATATTTGGTTGTCCTGCCATGGTACACATACCCAAAGAAAAGCGAAAAAAATTAGATGTGAAATCTCGTTCCCTAATCTTTGTTGGGTACAGTGATTGCACAAAGGGCTATCGTTTTATAGATACGAAAAATAAAAAAGCAGTGATAAATCGGGATGTAATTTTTCTCGAAGAAAGTGTCAAAAGTAAAATAGTAGAACCATATATATATATTCTTCTTCAGCACCTGAAACAAAAAAAAATTAATCAAGAAAAACATAAAACTAATATAATAACGGACACAAGTAATAATAATGATAAAAGTAAATTACCTCAAATATACTTACCGTTAAACGGCCAAACAATTTCTCAAAATGATGAATATGCAAATGGAGAAGAACGATCCCCTTCGAGTGATCTAAGCTACTTCAAGTATAGAATATGATGATCCACTAGATGAGACATACTTACCAAATGAGGGTATTGATACACCTGAAACCACAACACTGATTAAAACCCGTCGGCAAGCAAAATTGCAAACGAGTAATGAAATTTCATCTTTATACATTTGCATGAATTGTGAGGCAACATCAAGCTTTCTTAATGATGATCCTCAGTCCTTAGAAGAAGCTCTTCAAAGCAATGAATCTGATGAATGGAAACAGGCCATGAATGAGGAATATAATTCTCTAATTTATAACAATACTTGGTCTTTAGTAGACTTACCTGATGGGAAGAAAGTTATTCCATACAAATGGGTTTTCAAACGTAAGGTGAATGAAAATAGAGAACAAACTCGTTATATGGCTAGACTTGTAATTAAGGGTTACAAACAGAAAAGAGGAATTGATTATAATGAAATATATGCACCTGTTGTACGATACACATCCATTAGATATCTAATAGGTGTGTCTAATGCCATTACAGCTTTTTTGCAAGGGGAAGTTGATGAAGATATATATATATGTCACAACCACCCACTTTTGATCGAGGAGAGAAAGTATGTCATTTGAATAAAGCTATTTATGGCCTGAAACAAGCCAGTAGGCAATAGAACAAAAAGTTAAACTCCGTTTTATTAGAAATGGACATGAAGCGATCAAAACTTGATCCTTGCATTTATTTTCGCATATTAAACAAAAATGACATTTTATTCATTTCAGTGTATGTCGACGATTTGCTCTTATTTTATAATAATTCTAAAACCGGTGAAGAAACAAAAAGAAGGCTTAAAGATAGTTTTAATATGAAAGACATTGGAAAAGCAAAACAATGTATTGGATTCAGAATAACACATGAGAAAAATAAAATATCACTAGATCAATCAATGTATATTAACAAAATACCTGATCGTTTTGGTATGAATAACTGTAAACCGATCTGGACTCCATGTGACCCAAATGTTCAGTTAAAGAAGGCCAAAAATGAAGAAGAATTATTGAGAAACATACCTTATCAAGAAGCAATAGGATTCTTAATGGCTTTAATAGTACTTTGGTTATCTTCAAAAATTACAACATTATCTACCCTTATATTTAAATCAACAAGTAACTTAATCATCCAACATGTTTCCATTATACATTCACATAATGCAACAAACTCTGCCTCTGTTGTGCTTAATGCTACAGTGTTTTGTTTACGAGATTTCCATATAACAGTATTATTAAAAACTTTAATCAAATATCCAGATGTGGACTTTCTATCTGAATCCCTAGCCCAATCAGCATAAGCTAATAAAGGCATACTTGAATTATTCTAGGTATACAATAAAGAGACGTTTACAGTTTTCTTAACATAACGTAACAATCGTTTTAAACTTTTCCACAAATCAGCACTTGGCTAAATAATAAACAGATGCTGCTAGATCAGGTCTTGAACCTATAGTTGCATACATAAGTGAACCTATCAATGAACGACATTGTTTTTCTAAAGATAAATCAATTTCAGAATTTTCATCATACTTAAAATTAGCATCCATTGGCATATCACACCCCTTACAATCTTGCATGTTATATCTTTTTAAAATATTAAACAAATAGTTTGATTGGTCAATCGAAATCCCTTCAGATGTCCTTTTGATAGAGATACCCAAATACATTAAATTGTCATTATCTAAATCTTTCATTCTAAATTTAGTTTTAAGGAAAGATTTAACATTGTCAATATCTCTCAGACTTGAACCAAAAATTAATAAATCGTCTACATATAGAAGTAAGTATAATTCCCCTTTAGTATACAAGCAATAGTCATTATTTGATCTCTTAAAACCGTAAGATGTTATAGTCTCATAAAAATTTTCATACCAATACTTTGGTGATTTCTTTAGGCCATATAAGGACTTTTTCAACTTGAGTACCAATCCTGACTTGATGTTCATACCTTCTGGTGGTTTAAGGTACACCTCTTCATCTATGCGTCCATATAAAAATGCTCCTTTCACATCCATCTGACTAATATGATAATCTTTGTTAGCAGCCACTGATAAAAGAGTTCTTAAAGTTTGCATTCTTAATACTGGTGAGTATATATCTTCAAATTGACCTTCTTGTTGAAAACCTCTCACTACTAGTCTTGCTTTACAAATACTGTCTGTTCCTGTATTCTTCTTTTTAAAAACCCATTTTGCATCTAATATTTTCTGGTCTTTGGGTTACTTCAAAAGTTTCACTTTCTTTTAATACTTTTAATTCTTCTCTTACAGCTACCATCCATTCCTTTTCATCTTCTCTTCCTTTTATTTCTTCATAGGTGTGTGGAATATTGTCCTCTTCACAAACTAAAGCATAAAACGCATCTATGTCATCTTCAAAATTCATTACATAGTCCTTTTGCCATGATGGTTTCTTAGATTGTCTTCTCACTCTTCCTGTTTCTTGACTCTCTGAATTTTCTGTTTCTATTTCTGCTATATTTCTTCCCTTTTCTTGTTCACTAAATTTCTTTTCTTCACTTAAGTTTCTGTCATGGTGTGTGTCTATTTCTTCAATACTTTCCTCATCCATTTTATTTGTAAGTTCTTTTTCAGATTTTCTGGTGTATTCGTGATCATCATATCTAGGTAAGTAAATATTCTTGTCAGTATTTTTTCTTCTCTCGTCAAAAACAACATTTCTTGCGATGACAACTAATCCTGTTTCTTCATCATAGAGTTTGTATCCACCAATAGCATATCCTATCATTATCATCTTCTTACCTTTATCATCCAGCTTTTTTCTTAATTCCTTAGGTACATGATTATATGCAGTACATCCAAAAATTCTTAAATTTGACACATTAGGCTTCCTATTTTCCCATAGCTCACTAGGAGTCTGCTCTCTTCCTGAAACTGGGCTTCGGTTAGTCACATATGCTGAGAATAATACAGCTTCTCCCCAAAATTCCTTTTTCATATCAGAATCAATTAACATAGTCCGTGCTTTGTCCATAAGTGTCCTATTCATGCGTTCAGCCACACCATTCATCTCTGGGTTATATGCTACTGTATGTTGCATGACTATGCCATTCCTATTACAAAAGTCTTTAAAATCATTAGAGAGATATTCCCGCCCATTGTCTAATCGCAATTTATCAAGATTAATATTAAAATGATTTGTTACCAAATAATAATAATGTTTAAAATTATTCAAAACCTCTGATTTATTTCTCATTATGTAAACCGTTGTAAAGTGTGTATAATCGTCAATGAATGTTACAAAATATTTTTTATCATCATATGTACTCGGAGAAATTGGCCCACAAATGTCAGTGTGTACAAGTTCTAGGTCATCTTGCTCTATATCCTGGTTTATTAAATGGCTGTCTACAATGTTTACCTAATACACATGGTTCACACAAGTCATTTTCTATTGTTTTATTTTTTAATCCTGATAGACCATCAACCATATTTTTCTTAACTAATAAATTCAAGTTAGCATTACCTAAATGGCCAAACCTCCTATGCCATAATTCAATCTCATCTTCTTTTGTTTTACAAGAAAAATTTCATTTTTTACCGTTGGTTTCAAGATGTAAAGTATATAAAGTTTTGTGTATCTCCAATTAATAACAAATGTTCATGTGTGTATACTCTTACTTTTCCTTGATTGAAAACTACTTTCCATTTTGGATACACTTAATAAATTTTTCCTTAATTCTGGTACATACAAAACATTACTTATATTACACTCATTTTCCTTTGTACCTACTCTACCTTTTAATTGCAAATTACCAATACCTATAGCTTCTAAATTTATTTCATTCTTAGCCGCAGCAATTATAATTGGAACCTTTAATTCAAGATAATTTTCAAAATGTTCTTTTGTATTAATTAAATGGTCAGTGCATCCAGAATCTACACAAAACTCTATCTAATAATTATCATTGAATATATTACCTTGCTGTCCATAGCTCAGGAATGCGTTGTTCTCTACTGTATTGTTACCTGCTAAATTTGCATCACTTTGTCCTCTCGTCCAGTTGTCTCCTCGGTTGCCATATCCATTTCCTCGCCTATACCCTTTTCTCCAGTTACCTCCTCTTCCACGTTGTCTCGTGTCATATCCATTCTTGTTATTTTCTTGTGGTCTATCATAATTTCCTTGATCTATATTGTCCTGTCGTCCTTGTCCTCGTCCTGCATGGTATCCATGTCCTCTCGTTCATTCTACATTGGAATTTCCGTATACTTATTTTAAATAAGACGAGTACATTGTACGTACTCCGCTCTTTTAAAATACGTATAAAATAAGTATGTAGCAACCGTACATCTAGGTTCTGTATACTTATAGACGTATACAGTCAATGAAATTAATTATATGAAATTACTGGTACCCTCTAATTAAATAATGTTTCCGGCTAATTACTTAATGTGCCTGGATACGGTAACACATTACAAGAACACTAGATATTTACGAAATAGGGTCGACTACGTACATTACGTAGCTGGTTAAATTTAGAGCGGTAACAGATACGTGCATACGTACGCAGATTACGTTCGATTTACCGACACATTATATGTACGAAAAAAAATATGTGGAAATGTCCGCCCCGTGCCTTCACGCCCCTCCCCCCCCCCCCTCCCCCGTTATCAGCTGCCGGTAACACTGCCACGGACAAGGGAGCCTTTGGCGCCACCGAGTGCTTTCTCAATCAAATCTCATGATTTGCAATACCTCGACACACAGTCATCATCAGCTGGCACCTAGTTAGGGTGCTCCTAACTACCAAGACATTATACATTATACAGGCAGGTACCAAGACATTATACGTATGCAACCTACTTGTGGGAATGTTGAAGCCACATTTCTTAAGTAGGCGGTACGATTACTTCAATAAGTAGTCATCCTACTTATTTAAGTATGACTCCTACGTAAAAACTGTAGACAGAAGCGTGACCTGTCAGTATTCCGAGTCGTCCAGATACGTGCCCGACTTGTTGAATGTTGTTGCCTCATGTCTAACGTAGGCAGTACAGTTTTATAAGCCGTAGACAGAGGAGTGACATGTCAGTATTCCGAGCCATTACACGTACGTGGCCTACTTGCGGGAATTTTGGTGCCTCATGTTTTACGTAGGCGGTACAATTGTTTAAGTAGTCATCCTACTTACTTAAGTATGATTCCTACGTAAAACCAGTATCCAGAGACGTGACATGTCAGTATTCCGAGCCATTACACGTACGCGGCCTACTTGTGGGAATTTTGATGCCTCATGTTTTACGTAGGCGGTACAGTTGTTTAAGTAGTCATTCTACTTACTTAAGTATGATTCCTACGTAAAACCAGTATCCAGAGACGTGTCATGTCAGTATTCCGAGCCAGGATAGTTTGAAAATATGACTTGATTTCGTTTAACAAATTTACTGTTTATCAGTGTTATCAATAAAGTACTAAATTAAAAAAAATATGAAATCTGTGGATCTCAAAAGTCGTGTAAAACGCGCACTTCATTGCAGAAAAATTAGTGAGGTACGATCTATTCACGGTGAGTTTTTAAATGGTATAATATGTTTTTTGGTTTGTTTTTTGCTTGTGTTGGTAGACCATGAGTTGAAGTATCTTTTGAAATAAGTATAATTAACGATTTTTTTTAGAAAACATATATAATTGTATGGTCGGTAACTGGCCACATCATTTTCGTAGAATACCTAGTTCTCGACCAAGCGGTCGAAAACTGGCGTCGCTGAGTCCAGTAAAATTTTGTCTTTTTTTACATATTTATTATAGAAAACTACTAAATCTCATGTTGGAATTGAATTATATAAGCATCAATATTTTGTGAGCCAATTCTCGACCGGATTATTTTTAATGTTCTAAGAAATATCGCGTGTCAAAACTTACTAGGTCGAAAATGGGATAAGTAATAGCTGTATCCCGTATTTCGACCACCTCAATCGAATTATCTACAGTTTTATAGCCAAATCGTATCTTTTTATATAGTCTTGTACATTAATTCATCACATGATATATTTAGTACCAAAATCAATAAGATAGGTGCTAAAAAAGAATACGAATGTGTTACAATACAATAAAACCCGTTCTTGGTCGCAAATTGGCTATGATATATAAATGTGCTTAAGAAGTTCTAGTTTTCGACCAAAGTAATAAACTATGCGAAAGTTTGTTAGTGTGGATATTTGTTACTTATTCACGCAAAAACTGCTGGACGGATTGTGATAAAACTGTTCGGAAATGCAGCTTAGATATTAAAATAACATATAAGCTATAATTTATACGTTAACAAAGTCACGGGCGTCTGCTAGTAGTATTATACGTGTGAAATTTTAAGTACAAATGACTAAATGTGTGGATGTATGGATGTTTGTTACTCTTTTACGTAAAAACTACTGAACAGATTTTGATGAAACTTTTCAGAAATGCAGCTTCGACATTAAAATAAGATACCGGCTATAATTTAAACTTGAAAATAGTTGCAGGCATCTGCTAGTAATATTATACGTGCGAAATTTTGAGTGTGAATGACTAGTTGTGTGGATATATGGATGTTTGTTATTCTTTCACGTAAAAAGTACTGAACGGATTTTGATGAAACTTTTCAGAAATGTAGTTTAGATATTAAAGTAAGATATAGGCTATAATTTGTACTCGAAAAAAGCGCAGGCGTCTGCTAGTAATGTTAAACGTGCAAAATTTTGAGTGCGTATGACAAAGTATGTGGATGTATGAATGTTTGTGACTCTTTCATGTAAAAACTACTGAATGGATTTTAATGAAACTTTACAGTAATGTACCTTAGGTGCTGGAATAAGACATAGGCTATAATTTATATGCGAACAAAGTCGCAGGCGCCTGCTAATGCACAATGGTCGAGAACTGGCGAATATACGGTCGAGAACTGGAATTTCTGGTCGAGAACTGGTAAAAGTGGCATTTTTGGCTTAAATATTTTTTATTTAAGTATTCCTAGGTCTAAAATCAAAATAAATAACACTCAATGAAAGTAGACTCATTTGACAATGTGTGTTATTTTTCTCCATTATTCAATTGTATTAATTTAATTTTATTTTTCGTTCCAAACTTGACAACTCCACTAATTGGACGAGATCTGGCGAAGTTACTATAGGTACAAATATTGCTCGTTTAATAGTATAAGGATTTAATAGTATAGGATAATAATACCTACTCTATGTTTGTTTGTACCATTTAACCAGGCCCTACCAGACCAATTAAGATGGGATGGTAAGATAAGTAAGTACACTTGATGCGAGCCAGACTCGCACTTGGCTGGTTTTTGTTTGTTAGAAGTAGGTAGATACTTGATTTCCGGCCATTTTGCCGTCACTTACGATGCGCTGACGAACATTGCTGTAGGTACTTTACTTTCAATAACGGACTGTACCAATACCAATAGGTAGGTAGGGTAGAAAGGCTGATCAAACGCAATGATGACCATGACCTCAGGTCGCACGTGATCACGCCACGCGCTGATTGGCTGATTTGTTTTACGTTTTCAGTCTCCGTAAAATAATGTAGCTGGCTACGTAATTCGGTATTGCCAGGTGCCTAGCCTAATTAATGATAGTCACTACATGCCTTTGATTTATTCTATACTAGTGGCCCGCCCCGGCTTCGCCCGTGCAAAGCGGGGGTGGGTTATACATATAAACCTTCCCCTTGAATCACTCTATCTATTAAAAAAAACCGCTTCAAAATCCGTTGCGTAGTTTTAAAGATTTATGCATACATAGGGACGGACAGAAGAATGCGACTTTGTTTTATACTATGTAGTGATTTGTTTTCGGATATACCTGAAAATTTATTAACATTATGTAGGTACGTTTCAAATCTGCTATTACTGCGTAAGCGACACGTTCAGGGTTGGGAAATGGTCGGTGCGAAATTATGGTGTTGCCGTGCTAAAAATTATTGTATCTTGGGTAAAATTATTGTATACTTTTACCCGACTAACGACGAAATGAAAAGAGTGTTATGCTCGCTCTTCTCCATATACGTTCGCGGATACGGGGGGGGGGGTGCCAATTATCAATGATGATGATGATCCGCGCACAAAACGTGTTACCTATTTGAAATTTTGAATCTCGCTCGCTCATTTGTTGAATTGAATTCTCTTTGACAGTTACATACATAATTCACATAATTGACATGTTAAGTTTCACAAATTGACACGAACAAAGGAGCCGAAATGAAGCCTACACATTCGAAAATGGTAAGCTGAGTAAAAAAAAACGACGCATTGAAAATATTGTGTTTGATGGGAAATTATTGTATAAAAGCGTACAATAATGAAAAAGCTATGTTTTATTGTACTATTACGTTTAGCATCCCAAATTATTGTAAGAATACAATAATTATTGTACATTTCCCAACCCTGGACACGTTTGGTAGCAAGTTTTGAATAATGAAAGATTGATGTTAAAGTCTTGTCAAGTTGTAGATAATCGCCTCGATTAGTCAGGCGGCAAATAATTAATTTTCGACTTTTGGTCGGACCCTCTTCTATGTAACTAAAACAGTTATGTAGATATGTATTCCTTGTGCTCTCTAGAATACGAAACACCAAAATATGTACACTTTAATCAAGCGCAAATATTTTAAGGGCTGAAACCTACCCATAGTAGCTAATAAATAACCATTTTTTACAAAAATAGAACCGACTTTAATTACGAAAAGTTCGTACTTAATAAGGATTTTACCCGGACAAAAAATCTAGAAACTACATTGTCGAAATTCATTACATTTTTGAAGAACCCAAACGAATGGTCCTAATAAAAAAATTTAGTGTCAGCTATAAGTAAGTATAGGGAATTACAAAACTTTATTGTTTTTTTTTTCTATTTTTGTTTGCAAAGCTTAATGAAGATCAATGAATACATCTACTTGCCAAGTTTCAACGGTATAGTATAGGAAATAGTGGCTGTGACATACTGACGAACAGACAGACAGACATGAGGATTTCGTTTTTTTGCCATTTGGCTACGGAACGGAACCCTATAAAAGTTTAGAAATAAAACAAGACGATTGATTATAATTTCTGCCTATTTGACTGCTCTAAGCGTCATTTACAGTGATACAAAAAGCAGTATTTCTACTAAAGTATGGTGTATTGAATAGCGCCTCATAAATCAATAGATTCATAACAACTGGGTCTATAGTCTAGCCTATTTGGTTTGCTTGAAATGTGAGAAATAATTTTTTTCCTCAATGAAAAACACATTTGTCCAAAAATTACCTATAACACACAGTTCGGGCAACACTGTTTTGGTACCTACGTTCGGCGCGCGCGCGCCAGCCAGCCACTGCTGCACTGGCCGCTCGCTCGCTCACTTCGGGGCCGCTCCGGTACGGTACATGTGCAATTGCATCTGTATCACAGACAGATTTTACCGTAGTAATAGTAAAATTGTAATAACGTATAATAAGCTTGCATTTCGTGTTTGTTTTCCTCTGTTAAATCTGTGTGTGTGACTGTTGGCTTCTACATTTGTACATCGATCGGACGACAACATGGAATCAGTGCTTATATCACTGAATTTAAGTGAGTTGGTGGAAACTCTTTTAGGTGAGTACCTAGTAAATTAGTAAGTTTTTGTCAATACAGTTAGAAAAATGACGGATTAGTAGGTACCTGAGATACATAGGTACTTAGGTCAATGTTGATTTGCGGTGTCAGCCAGTTAGGTAGGTAGGTACCAAAGATCCAGATCGGAAAACGCTACGTGCTAAAATGGCGGACCAGACCACGCGTTTTTTTTTTTGTGGATTTGAGAATTATCATAATATAAACTCGACACTGGCTAAAATAAGCTTCAAATCAAAAGAAAGAAAGAGAAGAAGATCCAGATCTTTGGTAGGTACCTAACTACTCGATCAAACAGAATACAATTAGGTACTTTTATATAAACAATTGTTTAGTACCTAACAATTGTTTCATAGTAAATTATGTGATTGAAATGTAAACAACTTAAGTCGAGAAAAAAAAGTCTTGCATATCCTTTTGTACCTATTTACTAGGTAGGACCTACATAAACTGCGACTCAAACTTTCTTTACACAATACCATAATGATTACCTGTATGGGTGATCTGTGGAGTAAATCCTATCTTGACAATACCTACCTATAATACTTATACCTATATCATTTCCTTGCAGCTAATGACATTGATTTAGATACTGCTCTAATTCTTGGAGATGCTGAACTGAAAGAACTGATTCCTAAAGTCGGGCCTAGAATAAAATTTAAAAAATATCTGGAGTCACAAAGGAGGATAAATATTTGCGAAGAACAATCCACTGCAGTATGTATTATTTAATTTTATCATTTGCATAAACTTAATTTACTGCCAGACTAAGTACCTATGTCTAAATTACTTAGATAGCCGATTGTCTGAATTTTTATAGTATATGTTTAATACAGCTTCCTCGCTTTTAGTGTGGTAAAAAGTTTTGTGTTGCACTGGACTGCAAAGTATTTTAACTACTCGTACCTTTGAAACCACAGAAATATATCTAAGTAGAAGCAACATGTCCATTGCATTGTACGAGACCGAGCTTGTCAGATTTTGTGTAGGTACTTTAAAGTCACAAGTTTAATTTAGTGATGGTATATAGGATACAGCCATTGTAGGCACCGCCTAAAATTTTATATACCTATAGTCATAGATGGTATATAGTCATTGTAGTCATGGTCTACAATGACATGTATTGAGCACTGACTTAATGAAATAGCATAAAAGGAAGATAAATTATCTCCCCTTTTACAGATTTTTGTCACGCGAAGTACATACACTTGCGGTATCTAGCTAATCTAAGTCTGTGTTTGAAATCCTCGTGAATTCAGGGCACTAAAACTTCTCACTTCACTCGAGGCTCTATATGTACCCTTCGCTTGCTCTAGTTTCAATTCTGGAAGCTCGGAAATAAAAAAACTTCTTTGCAGCCTTGTATAACAAATAACTATTATTGTAATAACCCTGTTACAACACTTACATTTTAAGTTTTATTTTAGTTTCTGGACAATACTCATGTGGAGGAGGAGATTTTGACAGCACCAGACTCTGCACAGAGTGGACCAATACAAGCAGAGAAAAATAATAGTGTAAGTTGACTTGCTTATTGTCGAAAATCAAACCTAGAAAGTCTTAAAAATAATCATTATTTTTGTTGAGAAATTTATATTTTAACATGTAGTAATTTTAAAGCCACTGGGTCTTTAAAATATTGTTTTGAAAATTACCAAACCTAATTTGTAAGAACAGATTTTTTTTTTCTTTTTGGAGTTGCCACAGACTGGTATCAACCCTTTGACAATACGTTTTTTAATTCTTCTGAGTAAAAGAAATTTGTTTTAATCAGCCGTTCGATTGACATTTATTAGAAAATATAAATATTTTATTTTTTATAATTAAATGACTGAACAGAATAATCTTATATCCATACAAATATATAAAATTGGAGTGTCTGTTTGTAATATTGAAATAACCGTTTTTTACTACATGCGTATACCTAATTATAAATACGACACATACCAAAAAAACATTTTTTAAAATTTTAGTCTGTCTGTCTGTCTGTTTGTTCCGGCTAATCTCTGGAATGGCTGGACCGATTTTGACGGGACTTTTTTTGGTTGGTAGCTGATGTAATAAGGAGTCACTTAGGCTACTTTTATAAGGGTTCCGCAGTCTACGTAAAGGAACCCTGCGTCATGTCCGTCCGTCCGACCGTTCTCGCTCAAGCGTCGAAACGGTTAGTGTTAGAAAGATTTTGTTAAATTCCA